>JAYMFX010292099.1:0-17060 GCA_036784945.1 Monocelis spectator
GGCTAAGTACTCTCGGGAATGAAATATTGCATAGCGCTGTATAAAGATTACAAAAGTGTTATTATACACTAACTTGGATATCTTACAATATAAAGGCAGTGGCACATATTTCAAAATTCAAAAAAAAATCTTTTAAAAATAAGAAGATGATGTATTTTTCGAATGAAGATACTATTTTAACTGACTTTTTCTTATTCTTTGGTGTTGGTGACATGATGGTTTCAGTTTGACTGGAAATACATATGTATAAATACAGTTAATCATTTAGACATATGTCTTAATTAAGAAACCAAAGAAAGAAACATTAATTGTTGTAACTTTAAATTATAAATAGGGTGTACCAAGAGAGTGTTATTATTAGAGAGTATTATTATATTGAAAGTTGAATCAACAAAGTTGCCAAAACATACTTCCTGCAAAAGTAGATGTACATTTTACGATTGTTTATTCTAAACATATATTCAATTTCTTGTAAATAGAATAGTGCGGTATTTATAAAAATCTTGAATTGTAGGCTTCATTAAATTTTTTTAACTATATGTTTTACTATTTAAGCAAAATGTAGAGCATTATGTTGTATTCAACGTATTTAAGAATTTCTAATGCTAATTAACATCGATATAATTTATTTTTAATATGGGTTTCATTTAAATGTAATTCATGTTTCACATTACATTTTTCTAGGTTGATGACACTAAACAAAACAAATTACACAAAATTATATTCAAACAAATTTAATTTAATTTTAATGTAATAATTTAGTCATGGCTTTATATACCCACATAAATTTATTTTTGTAAATGTCTAAATAATTTTGCAAACATCAAATGAAAATTTAAATCAATAATTAAACTGCAAATAAAAATGTCAAGTACAGAAAATAATTTGCTATAACTTCACTGAATCACTAGTCAATTTGGTTAAATATCAAGTTATGAGATTAACCAATCAAAATGTCTGATTTACTGTTAACTTATGCAAACAACCAATCAGTTTTGAGTATTTCCTTCTATAGAAACTTGATCGGTTGACATTTTTAATTTGTGAATGTAATAGTAAATTATATTTTTAAGATTTGTATTCATAGATAAAACACTATTACTTTCTATAAAAATCACCACTGTGAAATATATTTTGCACTAATATGGACAGAAATCTTTTATGTTATACACAAAAATTTCCTAACAAAAATCATACATCACAATTTGCAGTGAGTCTTTCAACCTGATGTAGAGCTAGGAGTCTCTTTCCATGCTTCTTTAATTAAACACTTTCATCATTGTTATCACTGGTCTGGGAAAAAATACAAGATTGCTTAGGATGATCACTAAATATTATTTAGTGAGCATCTTCCCTTGCATCTTATACATGAATTCAATCATGTTTTTTATTAGCTACCAATTTATGAATTATTTTACATTATAACTCAACAAATCATTAGAACCATCCTTGTCCAAAATAAAATTGATTGCTCATTTAATAGAGAATTTTTATAACTTGCATAACTTGCAATTGATAATATCTCTAAATAATGTTACTAATAATAAATTATATTTTTAAGATATTTTATATTCCAGAGTAATAACTGTAAGAACTATTTCAGCTAGTTCTGATTCTGGTTTTGGAATCAAATACATCCACTCTTATGATTTAATTTACTATTTAAATCTTTATTCAGATATTTTAACTATGGGAGGAGATGGAGGAAGTATTCCAGGTAGACAGGATCTTGTGAAGACAAAAAAGAAACGTGAAGAAGCTTCAAAAGAAGATCAAGCTTCTGCTAAATGGAAGCATTGTGCTTTAAGTCAAGTCCCACTTTGCAATCCAATTGTAGCATGCGAATTAGGAAGGTGAGTTTTAATAGGGAAGATGTTGGGTTGTACTTTGCTGATGTACTATAGATAACAAACTATAATTTCCAAAACTGTATATTTTAGGTTGTATAATAAGGAAGCCATTTTGGAAAAACTATTAGATTCAAAGAAATATCCTAATAACCATGCTGATCACATTAAACGGCTTAAAGTAAACTTTCTGATTATTTTATTTTTTAATATTTACATTATTAGGTAATAACTACAGGATGTGCCATGCATTCTCATACAAATTATTATAACATACATCTATAAATTGATTTAAATCTTCTTTAAATAGGCTATTTTATTGAGAGCTTGGATTAACGCAGTTGATGTTGATTTCATAATTTTTTGAAATGATTACTTAAATAGTAGTCTTTAATAAACTATGTTAATCTTTATTCTCACAGTTTTGTAGCATTACTATTCATATTTGTCTAATTCCTTCAATGTATTCTTATTTTTTATTAGGACGTTAAAGAACTCAAACTTACAAAGACAACCAGAGATCCTGACACTCACAGTGGGGCATCCAATGATGCACATAGAGATGAACCCGTCTATATGTGCCCTATTGTGGGGGTGGAAATGAATGGCATACACAGATTTGTATTTCTATGGACATGTGGCTGTGTATTCTCTGAGAAAGCCATCAATAAACTCAAGGATAATACTTGCTTTAAGGTAACAGTTGTTCATTTCATTTATTGTTTTGATTTTGTTTTATTCTTAATCAATATTAATCCAATTATTTATGAATTGAAATAATAATAAATTTTATAAAAATTAATATTCATGGATTCGCAAAAATTGATTTTATTATTCTTTTAATAGTTTTCATTTCAAATTTAGTGTGGGGCTAAAATTAAACCGTCCGATGTGATATTGATGAATCCATCTACTGAGGAAGACATCAACAAAATGAAGACTCTTATGGAAGCCAGACGTATGCAGCAGAAACAGAAAGTAAAGAAACCTGTTGGAAATGAGAAAAACGCTGAAAATGTTGACCAAAATAAAAATGGTCATTCTAGTTCCAATGGAAAATCCTCTCAGATTCCCGGGACAGCTCGCAGTCACTCAGAAAAAACTTTAAAAAGGAAAAATCCCGACATTCAAAATGATCCTTCTAAAAGTAAAGTTTTCAAATCTCTGTTTACTTCATCAGAAGCGGCTATAAATCAGCCAAAAGGACATTGGGTCACCTACAATCCTTTTTATTCCAGATGATTGTACTGATAATAGTTTTCAATATTTTTGACTCATGATTTTGTTATCAATAAAAAACACGAATGTTTTAATGATTCCCCATGTGTAAATAATTTCAGTTTTATAATTTGTACTTTGTATATTAATGCGTTATTGTAAATATTAATTTTGCATGGCAATTGGATATTTTGATGTAAAAAGTCATTTATTGAAGTACATATTGATTATATCATAACTATGTTTCATTTTTCAACTAACTCTGTTTATAAGAGAAATAATACTAAAGGGATATTTTAATTACTTATTTTGCATGTAATTGAATATTGTTTCTTAATGATAAGACTAATTTGAAGTTTAAACGATAAAATTTTTGTAATTAAAATTTGGGTCAAATTAATTTTTGGATAAAACGGGTTGCTGTTACGTTTCAGTTACTGAATTCAAACGACAGCTGTCATTAAGACAGTTGTCATTTGCTGTCTTAAGTACTGTCATTAAGACAGCTGTCATTTGCAATACTTTTGTAATGTAATCATTACATAATATCAGCTCCTAAATATTCCAGTAAAAATACAAACTCTGAGGTTTGTACCGATAATCCGGTATCGGCATTAAATTGATATTCCTTAGTCATCTTGATTAAATTATCAATAAAAGTAAAGATCGTATATAGTTATACCATATTCCAGAACGGCATTTAACATTCAGGGCGTCTCAGTGTATTATTGTGGTTTTGGTTTATTTAAGAATATAAAAATATGTAGATGTACCTACAATCTGAACGCTGAAATAATCTTAAAACGAATGCATTAAATTTACTATGGAAAAACCTAATGATGATCGAGGTTGTTTTATCGTTTCTGGACTTTCATTATTAATCGGCAAGACGGCATATTCAATTCACGTCTCTACTTCAAACCTATACACAGTACAGTGGAACAATCTCTCATTTTAAATCGAACAACCCAATCAGCACAAACAAAAGCAATTATTAAGGGCGAACTACGCAGAGCAGAAAGAAAATCAACCATAATGAACAAAATCCACTCTACTTCCATGGTTAAAAACCTAATGGTTTTCCGGTAAAATCCTTACACAAACAGTCGCAGAGTACAACCGAAATCGACATAATCAGACAGAACAGAATAAAAAAACATAAAATATCCATATCAACTTCTGAATTAATAAAAAATCTGTATCCGAAGAAATTTTTATTCTCTCTCTCTACAACAAAGTCAGTACATAGCATGTGCGGTATCTTAGATTATACTTAAAATAAATATCTTTTAAGTATGGTATAGTGTACATCATCATAGAGTACACCCTCTTTACATTATACTAGTCTGCAAAAAAAACTACGTATTGATTTTAACGTATCATTATTTTTATCGTCAGCAGATTATAAGCAGCGGTTTAATTGTCTATTCTGGAGAATATGTAGTTATTGGAGATTATCAAATGGTCTATAATCTTATGCCTTTATTTTTTTAAATGTTTTAGAAATAATAATTTATAATATTTACTTTATTTTCATTCTGTAATCAGAATACCACAAATTATGAGTTTTTCTAGCACAAAACTGATGGGATGAGGTGAGAACTCCCAGAAGCAAACTAATAAATATGTTTATACAGACAAATTAACATTTAAGTACATATGAATAAAAATCTAATAGGTAATACTATTTCTACCAAAAATATGTTTTCAATAACAAAGGTCAATGTATATAAAAAATATATAGTTCATAAAATATCTGAATAAATGTAAATGACAGAATAAAGATCTAAAATAATTAAATACATTTATAACTGCAAACTAAAGTGTCATGAGTTACATTAAAAGTGGGTTATGTAACAAGATTAATCTTTTTGTTGATGGTTTGACATTACATTATCATAATATAATGTTGGATTAAGAGTCCAAATTAACTGAATCATTCAGTTAATGGATAATCTGATATAAAAATTTTATAAGAAATTTATTAATTCAGATATTTGATAGATTTTAAATGATATTTTTTAATTTTGACTGGTATTTTGACCATTTTTGACCAATATTTAATAAATTAAACAGTAAAAATCGGAATTGTTCAAGCAGCATAGTGTTGAATAAAATGAAAAAAGAATGGAAAAGAGTAATTTAAATGATGAGAAAATACTCCAATAAATATTTTATAAAGCAATTATTATTATTTAACTTTTCAGTATTAGATTTTTAAGAATGACAGACCGCATAAAGACTAACATTTGTAATCATGCTCCTACTATTCATACTTGCAATGTGGAAGAAATTGAAGAGTGGTCTAGTCAAGATGAATCTTGGAGCAATGATAATGAGGTAATGCATTTTTATATTTATTACTTTTGTAGTTTTATAAATGATTGTAAATTAAATCTGTTGTCATCTACTAAAATCAAATAATACAAATACTATAGTCATTTTTCTTTCATGAGAATACAAGATACTCAAGAATACTTAATAGTTTAACTAAATTGTATGTTTTAAGAAAATTTTATTCTGAAACATCCTATACTTTTACTTATTTTGAATTTTTCATATTTTCAGCACTATTCATATGAGAATGGAGATGCAGCTGAGAAAATACGCGATCATCTTTCAAGTCTTCAGTTGGCTGTTGAGAATGTAAGTTTGTATTTCTGCAGGTCAATTTTCTTCCAGATTTAAAATTTCTAAAATTTTCAAATCCTTAAGCATTAAAGAAGTATACTGCTAATTGAATATTATTTCTTTATAAAACTTTTAGCTCCTTGGATCCAATAATTCTGATATTGGAGTAGAAGTAAGTAACTACATATAATAATGTATTTAAGTAAATATAACAATACTGTTTCATAATTTCCAATATTTTCATTTTGAGGTCACCAAAAGCGTAAACATTCTATTGGATAAAATGTTTTACTTTATAGAATTTTCTTTTTAATGACAGATGCCACACCCCGATCAATTGGCTTCCCGTTTGCAGGAAAATTATGTTTCTATGTCGGGAGCATTGAGGGAGTTGGAGAACTTGCTGATGAATCAATGTACCGCCCCATCTTCTGCACCTCCTGACACCGGATACATGTCTGAGGTGACTATACCCATCATCTCTCAGATAATGGTTCAAATAAAAACTTTAGAGCATTAGGAAAATATTCTTAAAGACACAATAAAAAGCTAGAATAGTGGTAACTATAGACAAGCATTTGTTGCTATAGTTACCGTCTAAATGCATCTAAAAATTGATTAAATGAGAGTCGCGTCTTATTGCTTTAAAGACAGATTTTTTATATACTGGGAACCAATCAAATTATAGCTGTTGACGTCATTCAGATAGGACGTAACCTACATAAATAAGAATTATTATATCTATGGTTATTTGAATGCTTTTACCTAGCTGTCAATTAAAATATCAGTTTTCATTTCCAATAGATGAATCGTCTTAACAATGAGCTGGGTCAGCGCGATGCTATCATCGACAAATTAACCGAACAATTGCGCGAATTATTCGACTCGAACGAGCAGATGTATGCCGACTTTGATCAGCAGGAGGCATTACTCGCGAAAGAAATTCAGAACTTGCGCTCTCAACTGGAAGAAGCGGAGCATTTGGCTCGGACAGTGGCAGAGGCCAACACCATGTCAGCGAGATCCATGCGAGCGGCGCATGACGAGATCAATGTACTGCGAAGAAAACTCTCTGATAATGAACGGAGCATCTCCGAGGCCACTGTTAGGAAGGATGAGGCGGAGAGAATGCTGGGTGGAATCAAATCTGAAACCGACATGCAAGAGAGGAAGCTGCAAGAAATGGCTACCCTGATGGGTAATTTAGAAAGGAATTTGGAGGAGGAGAGAAATCGCGCTCAAGATTTGAATAAAGAACTGGACAATACCAAGCGATTGGCCAATAATGAGCTGGGCAAAAAGTGTGATGAATTGGATCTTGCTGAGGGGTGAGTGATTACCTATCCATGCAGAATTAATTGTTCACAACAGAAATGTACTACGTATTATGCTATGCTATGCTATGCTTTTTCGTAAATTTCATTTTATAGGCGTTTATCTGAATTGGGTAATGCTCTGCAACATAAAGAGGGTGAAATACAGCGGTTAGAAAATAATTTGAACGACGCTAATTCTAAATTAGTGGCGCTATCGGGTGAAGCCGCAAAGTTCAGTGACTTGGCGAAACGCTACGAAAACGAATTGAAAGCTGAGAATCAAAAGAATCGCGATATTTCCAAAAGGCTTTCTGTTGTCGAGGAGGAGTTAAATCGATTGAAATCCACGGCGCACGATGCCATCACTGACGGCCAACACCTTTTAAATACCATCGCCGAAATTGAGAAAGAGAATGAAGAGACAAAGGCCGCCAAACTTAAAGAAGAGGAGCTGTTAAAGAAACAGATTTCTCAATTAGATTTGAGCTTGCAAGAATCGCAAAGAGCTTGCCAAGCGATACAAACTGAATGCGACAATAATAGGAAGTTGATTGAAGAAATGAATCAGGAAATCAACAGTTTAAAGCAACAAATGAAATCTCAAATGGACGATCTAGCCTCTATACTTCGTAATGGTTACATTGAAGGGGGTGGCTTGAATCTTAACGATTTGGAGGGAGAACCACTGGGTGCAGTGAAGCACAGCTTATTGAAGGTGCAAGAGCATAACCTCGCATACGGTGATGCTCTCTCTCAAGCTGAAAAACAATTGAATGAACTGGACGCGCTACTGCAAAATGAAAGGCTGAATCACAAAGAATTTGCCGAATGTTACAATACAATCCAGTCGAATCTCCTGTCCCAATTAGGCGCCCAGTCGAAACCATCTCCACAAATCGATAATCTGCACAGTGTATTGAATCAAATGAAGTTCAGCCCAATTGAAGAAGACGGTGGTTTCACATCGTATTCCAACAGTGTGTTGAATTACAGTGAAATTAAATCCGAACTAATGTTCAATTATTTTAACGAGAATGACAATCTCGAGAAGGAAAATAATCAATCGAAAGTGAAAATCCAGCAAATGACTGTGTGGATGAAAGACGCGGAGGATAAGATTCAACAGCTGGAACACGAGCATGACAATGAAGTGAGAAGAATCACTGCCGAAGCGCAGGGGAAGATAAAAGATCTGGAAACTTTAGTGGACAATCATCAGAAATCGCTCAGTCAAAATGAAAAACGCCTCGACGATGAAAAGAAAAAGGTCTCATTATTGCAGGAGGATAAATTACAAATCGAGTCGAGACTTAAGCAAGCTGAGCATCAAATCAAATTGTTAGAGGATCGTCAGAACAAAATTATGCAAGAGAAGGACCGAAATCTAATCGATTTAGCTAAACAATTGGAGAACGAGAAGGGTCAAACGGAGATGTTAAAGCGGCAATTGGACAATTATCAAAAGAAGCTGAACGACCAAGCCATCGAATATGAACGCACGGAGCAAGCATTGAAGAAAGAATTGGACAATACGAAAAATGAGTCCTTAAAATTGCAAGACAAACTCGATCATTTATTGCAGCACGCGCTAACTATGAAAGAGGAAAATGATCAGTTTAAAGTCTCCGTGGACGAGCTAAGGAATAGAGAAACCGATTTAATACGCCAAAATGATTCCGTTAATGCCGACGGTAAAGCATTGCTGAATACAATCAACCAATTAGAAGAAGTAGTCAAGAATCAGAAAAGTGCATTGGAAAATTTAGAGAAGGAGGCTGACAATTCGCGTCGTTTGAGCGGTAAAAATAAAGATTTGGAGAGACAGTTGGAGTCTAAAATAGCGGAATGCGATCGTGTATTAGAGTCGAAGAAACTATTGGAAGATGAGAAAGGGAAACTTTATCAATCGCTGTTAGATTTGAAGCAAGCCAGTCAAGAAGCAGCCGGTTTGAAGCAATCATTGGATCGACTTAATAATCAGCTTCAGAATGAAATCAATGAGAAGAATCATTTACACCAACAGTTGAAACAAAAGGAGGAGGAGAACACTCGAATGAATTATGCACTGAGAGATTTCGAAAATGAAAAAGAAGAGCTGAAGCGTTTGTTAAGTAAATTGGAGCCGGAGATGAAGAATATGCAAGATGACATTTTGAAATATAAATCCGAATTGCAACAGAAAGAACAGAAACATCAATCAGAAGTCACCCAATTAAGAAATCAACTGAATGAATCCGATTCAGAGAAAACTCGCATGGGCAATCATATACCCCAATTGGAATCTCAAAATCAATCACTTTCCAATGAATTGAATCAAATGAAACAGGAAGTCCAGTCGCTACGTAATGAAAAACACCAAATGTCGGAACATTTAATGCGATTACAAAAGACAGCAAAAGAATTGGAATTCACCAAGGCGAATTTACAAGACGATTTAAATCGCATTAAGCAATCCTCTACCGCGGAAGTAAATCATTTAAAAAGCGCACTTCAAGATGCCGAATCACAAAGGCAGCGTCTTGAGGGCACATTGCCACAATTGGAAAGTAAAATTCATAATTTAGAAGAAGAGAATAAACGTCTGAATGGTAAATTGATCGACCAAGCGAATTTCATCTCTACCGAGCATGCCGCCATACAACAGACAATTCAACAAGCTGAAATGGATCACAAAAGGTTGAAACAACTCTCCGATGAACAAGCCAACACCATTGAGCGTCTAACGGAAGAGAATAATCGCCTAAAAGATACGCAACGCGACCACCAACAATTGAAATATAAACTTACCGAAACCGAAACCAATTGTAACAATTTGCAAGAGTCAGTAAACCGACTGGAGCAATCCTTGAAGGAAAAGAATAACGAGTTGAAACTGAAAGAGGACGCTCTGGCTAATGTTCATGCTCGAATAAACAGCCTGACATCGGAGTGTACCCAACTGCGGTCGCGCTGTCAATCTCAACAGGCGACTCTGGCGCAAGATATGCAGGAAAAGCAACGCCTCCAGGACTCCATTAGAGCATTGAAGGGTGAATTGAATAGCGCTAAGAATGACAACACCACTGTACAAAGTATGCTACGCGATATGGAGAATAAGGCGTACACTTACCAAAATAATTTGAATCAATTGAATTCTAAACTGAGCGACAGTGAAAACTCAAAGCATGCAATGAGTATGTCGTTGAAGCAATATCAAACCAAGTGCCAAGATCAGGAAAATGAATTGTCCTTCATCAGACATGAAATCACCAGCTTGAAAGCCGAGAAGCAGCATTTGGAAGGTCGGTTAGCCAATCTGACAGATTCTATCGGTCGTTTAGAAAGAGAGAATGCTTTACTAATGAATAACAATTCGAACATTGAACAGTTAACGGCAACGTTAAAGAAAGAGCAGGCTGATAAGAATAAGTTGCAATTACAGATGACTGCGTTACAAAATGAATTGTCCGCTTCTAAGTCGGCTGTTAATAGATTAGAGGACACGATATTACAATTGGAACAAAATCATCAGATGGAAAAGAGTAATTTGAACTCTAAAATCTACGAACTGCAATCCAACAATTTCAATTTCGAATCTGAGCGTACCGCATTACAGAACTCAATATATCGTTTGGAAAATTCGATGGCCACTCTGGAAGAGGAGAATTCTCGCTTGAAGAATTCGCTCTTACAGGTTGGCGGGAATCTCACCGCCCTGCAGGAAGGCCTCTGCAATTTGGAAAACGACGCCGCGAAAGGCAAATCCGCATTAAGTCAAAGTATTGAAGAAGAGAGAAAGATATCGCAAAGTCTCCGCAAAAATCTCTGCGACATGGAGAGAAAATTAGCCGAAACAAAGGGCACAATCGAACGACTGGAAAAGGAAAACTCGACGCTTCAATTATCCAACAGATCCAACGGCCAACGCCTGTGGGACGAACAGGCCGAAGTCAGTCGCCTTAAGCGGGAAATCAATCAATTCAACGAGCGGTTGCTTAACCAGGGTAAGTTAGAAAACGACATCGCAGAGGCGAACCGACGCTTGGCTGAGGAAATGCAAAAACGAAACAATCTGGAACTACAATTGCAAGAGAAGGGTAACACAATTTACAAACTGGAGCACAATCTATACTATTGTCAACAATCTGAGGCGCAGGTTAATACACTAACTAATGAAAACGCAGGCTTAAAACAAAATATTCACTCATTACGCGTTGAACTTCAAGACTATGAAAGTACCGTCGGTAATCAGAAGGTATTGCACGACCGTCTGTTAAACGTGTTCGCCCAAATTGAAGGCACCATAGCAGCCCAAGTAAAGGTCGTAGAAAGCTTAAATAGGGAACTCTCCTCTCTGGAGGGTAACAGTCGGGAAAACATGAGCATGATGAGACGCCTTCAGGATAGCGTCGCCGGTGGTGCTCTGGGTCGAAGCAATTTCGGTGGGCAGGCTTGCATCGATCAGCGCAATAATTTGAGTCACATGGAGCACGAATTGAGACAATTGCAACAAGGCGTCATGGATGTGAAAGGTCAATTGAAATTCGAACGATCTGAGAATGATACATTGAAGCAGGATCTGGATGTCATTGCTAGTCGAACTGCCGAAGCGGAATGTCATTTGTCAAAATTTAAATTGCTCATCTCGGAATTCCGGTCGGTCATTCCCGAGCAATTAGCCATCATGTCTTCATTGGAAGTGGAAATTGAAAGTATGCGCATTGTAGCTAAGGAGGCATCCCAGACTGCGAACTCACTGAATTCCGATAATGATTTGTTACGAGAGCAGATTACCCGCCTTACTGATGTCTTCAATGAGCAGAAGCAGTCGTTAGCTCAATTGCGGAGTCAATTTCAAACTGCTAAAGAGGAATTTTTAAAGGAAAATAAAGAATTACGAAACAATCTTCAACAAGAGAAATCCAACAATTCCAATTTACTCGGTAATATTAAGAGTTTAGACGATATAGCCAGTAGACAAGTGGGTATTGTGAGGAGATTGGAAGAAGAGATTAAACGTTTGAAGCACGAATCGATTACTCACGAGAACTTTTGTAAAGAGATGCAGTCGAAAAATAATCAATTACGAGGTCTAGTGACGCAATTAGAAGGCGCCACGTCAAACCAAAAAGATACCATTTCTAAACTGCAGACCGAGGTGGAGTTGGCTTCGAAAAAACAAAATGCTCTCGAAGAACAGAATATCGTGAACCAAAAATTGAAAACTGAACTGGAAAACGTTCAGAGAAGTAATCGCTCATTCGAAGAACGTCAGAAAATGCTCAACGACGAAAACGCTCAATTAAAACAGACTAAGGATCAAATCGAAGCAAAATTAAACGAAACTACTAGACAACTTGAAGAGGAAGCGAGACAGAAAAGAGCAAATGCTGAAAGTCTTGAAAAAAGTAATCTCTCATTCGAAGAACGTCAGAAAATGCTGAGTAACGAAAACGCCCAGTTAAAACAAAATAAGGACCAAATCGAAGCGAAATTAAACGAAACGATGAAACAACTTGAAGAGGAAGTAAGACAGAAAAGAGCAAATGCTGAAAGTCTTGAAAAAAGTAATCTCTCATTCGAAGAACGTCAGAAAATGCTGAGTAACGAAAACGCTCAATTAAAACAAAATAAGGACCAAATCGAAGCGAAATTAAACGAAACGATGAAACAACTTGAAGATGAAGCGAGACAGAAAAGAGAGAATGCTGAAAGCCTTGAAAAACTAAAAGATCAACTTAGCGGCTTAGAGAATGCGAAAGTTATTCAGAAAAATGATTATGAAAATCGCATGACTCAAATTCGAAATGATTTTCAAAAGGATATCGAAGCTTTAAATGCAAATAAAGGCTCTAAAGATGAACAAATCAATAATCTCAGAAATCAGAAAGAACAACTCGAGGAGGCGATTAATGATTTGAAGCAATCTAAAGAAGCCATGCAGAATAAAATGGAAGAACAAACAGCTCAATTTGAAAGCCGATTAAAAGCACTGGAAGACAAAGGTAAAGAAGAAATCGACAGTTTGAAGGCCAAATTCGACTCCGATAGTGATAAGTTGTACGAACAAATCAACACTCTCATTCAAGACATGGCAGATCGGGAAGAGGAGAATCTGACGGCAAAGGAGAATTTAATGAAATCTTACGATGCAAAAATCGATAAACTAAACAAAGTCATCCAACAATTAAACAATGACCTCACCCAAGCCAAATCCACTTCTGATAATTTAGAGATTAAGAGATTTTCCACGTCAATTTCCGCGGATGTCCTGGATAATGCGCAGAGAGAAATGCTCAACGATAAAGTGAAGACTTTAGAGGACCTTAATTCCAAACTGGAAGCTGAAAAGGTGGAGATTGAAAAGATTTTGAAGAAAACTCAAACTGAGAATATTGAATTGAAAAACTCTTTAGATGCCGCCAATGAGGAATTGGTGATAAAGAATAAGCAATACGAGGATCAGTCGGAGATGAATCAGCGATGTAAAGGATACTTCATCGCCAGTGGCAACTACAATGAGAATGAAACACTGGAGGATATCTGTCAGCGGGCGGCTGTGAGATCGTCTCGCCTCTTTGAATTATCGAAATTAGTCATCGAGAAGGAGCTAAGCCGCAGTCATACGGACGATCCCGGTGTTGTGTTGCATGAAAGAGAAGAGGAACTCGCGGAAGAGGAGATGCAACTGAATCAATTACAAGAACAGATGGAGAATTACATCGGAAAGGAAGACGAAGAGATTAACAATATGGAGGAGGTTGAACTGCCCGGCTTAAATGAAACTTTAGCTAACTTTGAAGTGGAAATTCAGCAGAAGCAGGTTGACTTGAGGCGCGCTTCTATCGCCTATCACAGCATAGCTCAGTTATGCGAACTGGCCGATAAGAAGCACGACGATTCCACATCCGACGCTGTGAGTGAAGACAACACGGAGAGTATGGACCGCTTCCAGGAACAAATGGAAGAGAGAATGAAACCGTTTGCCAATGCTTCCTTCTTTGGTGAAAGTCAGAGTAGCGAAGTGATTTCCGATCAGATCGATCCCTTTAAAGATGAGGTGAATAATCCCTCCAATGTGAATTTGGATGAAAGTGAGCAAAGAGAAATGGAAATGAATATTCCGGAAGTGATTGAAACTGTCTCCCCGGATATGAAATTCCCCAGTAATGAGTCACACGAAAGCGACTCGCAATTCATTAAATCCGCAAAGTTTCCAATCTCCAAGCGTTCCAAATCGCAAGATTTGACGCCGTTTGACCGGCCGCTAGGTATTAGCGAAACTGATCAGAATGACAATGAGAATGACCCGCCCAACAATAGTCTTAACAGTGCTAAGAAATCGGACAAAGGTGTAACTAATTTGAATGTGGCCTCACCCACTGATATTATTCAAGATGATTTGGATGACATTGAAGATTCCATTCAAATGGTTCCCGCATTGGGTGAAGCACGAATCACCATCAAATCTTCCGACAGTTTGAACGACGATTATCGAGGCATTCACCCTGAAGCACTTGTGGGGAACACTTCAAGTGACTATTTTGACTCGATTGATAGTGGCGCTGTTGCTTCACACGATAGGTCAGAATTGGGCAACAAAAGTGACTATCCTAGGGACAGTGCGCTGAGAGCCACTCTGAGTGTTGAGTTCTCTCAATTGGAGTTCACATTCGAGCCTGGTGAAAGTTCGCACAATATCTGCGACATATTTGGGTTACCATCCAGCAGTCATCCGCAGGGAGTTCTCATTTCCACCGGAGAAATGGAGAGATTGCGCAATCAATTCACTATGATGGAACAGAGAAATCAACGACAAATCGAATTCTTTAAGGAAAGTATCGACGATTTGAAGAAGGAGCGCGATAGTCTAGTCCACCAAATGAACCTGTCCATTACGGAGTCGGATTTAGTAATCGATAATGCGCGCGTCTTTGAACTGAAGAATCAATTGTTGCAATGCCAAGAGGAGAAACAGTCCTTACTATTGCAATTGAGTGATCTGGAAGATGTGATCGAATCGTTCAAATTTTGCACCACTTCCAGCGGCTCTTACATGCGCAAGTCCTACGACGATTTGGTGCAAGAGATCGCCACTCTTAATGATGCGCTTTTAAATAAAGAGAAAGTTCAAGTGGAATTGGAGGAGAAGATTCAGGCGTTACAGAATAATTTGCAGAATAATAAAATGGACTTGAACTCAAATGACAATAATGTGCAAATATCCACATTGAATAGTACCATTGATTATCAAAGGAAAGAAATCGCAAACTACAAAGTTAAACTATTGGCTGTTGAGGAGGAGTTGATATCGACCAATCAGGGGAAAGAGAATCTTCTGAGTGAGATTGAGGATTTGCAGAAGTGTCAAGAAGCCGCTGATAAGGAAATAACTGCGTTAAAGGAGATTCTCAAGAACAAGGAGAATGAACTTCGGGAGTGTGAAGATACGGTGAAGAATTTAACGATCGATTTAGAAGCGATTAAAATGTCAAACGATGTTCTCGAAAATTCCCCTCCAAAAGAAATCGCCCACCTTCAAGAAACTATCGATTGTTTACAAGAAGCCCTAACCAAAACAGAAAAGCAATTGAGCAACAGTAAAACTGACTTTGTAAATTTACAAGAAGAGTTAGTGATTGTGTTAGAAAGTAATGATACGGCCAACAGCCAATCACAAAAGATTATATCGAATCTGCAGAGATATAATGACGATGCCTTTGAAGAGATTGCTGCATTGCAGAAGAAATTGAAAACCAATTCGAAAGAATTGTTAGAATGTAAAAGTAAAATCGGCTATCTACAAGAAGAACTAAATGTCCTTCAGAAGTCCAAAGAGTCCATTCAGCATACCCATAAACATCAAATTAACGATCTGAACAATTCTCTCGACAAACGCATCCAAGAAATTGCCTCCCTTCAGAAAGTGATCACTCACAATAAGAAAGAGCTTACCGAGAGGAATTATCAAATTGCAACTTTGAAGGAAGACATTTTGGCATTGCAAAAGCTTAAAGAATCATTCGAATGGTCGTCCGACTTAGAAATATCCGATCTTCGCGAGTCGCATGAGAATGCGTTGGCAAAAATTGCATCACTCAGCGATGCCCTGGAGAATAAGGAGGACCAACTATCAGAGGTTAAAAGCGCATTGCTGCATTTGCACGAGGAGTTGACAGCCTGTCAGATGAAGAATTCATCAGACATTGTCAATGAGGAATGCTTGAAGATGAATGGTGATCTGAAAGAGGAATTGACGAATTTGCAAGCCTCTATTAGAGAGAGAGATGAACAGATTGGTCAATTAAATGACAAATTTACAAACTTTCAAAGTTCAGTAAAATCAACTCAATGCAATTTAATCGAAGAAAATTTCGTTCCCATAAAAGACAATCACGAATTGCTTCAGGAGGTCGCTACTTTGAATGATAAAATTGAAATTAAAGATCGCGAACTGATCATCAGCAATGATATGCTCAAATCGCTCAAAGATGACCTATCGTCTTGTCGACTGGCTCTGGATGCGTCAACCAACGAGGTGGTTGAATTGAAGGCTTTATTGGGTGATTTAGAGGGGAGATTGAGGATTGAGGGTCAGTGTCAACAAAATAATCAGATTGATCCGGAATCCACCAACAGATATTATGATAAAGCGACCAATACTAATAATGAACAGGCCACTGCCACAGATCCTGAAACTCTTCCCCATATACAGATGGTTGCTCTGATAGGAGCCAGAACACCAGATGGTATTCCCGACTTTGAGCTGGACCAACCAAGCTCACCCAGTAAACCAATCCCAACTCAAATATCTGCTGTAGTGGATCCTCAACAGAAAAGTAGGAATGGAGAGATCACAAATGAGACAAACCAATCAGAGGTAAGAGCATCCTAATAAAAATGTCTATATATTGTATGTAGTATATTCTAATCATATCGATTATAGTCCTGCTAGAGGAGGAATGGCAATTCTCAATATGATCATTATATGCGGAGGAATGGCAATTCTCAATATGATCATTATATGAGGAGGAATGGCAATTCTCAATATGATCATTATATGAGGAGG
>JAYMFX010292210.1:0-17046 GCA_036784945.1 Monocelis spectator
GATCGTAATAATTTTTATCAAGATTTAGCAGTGCTTTAAGATCTTAACAAGTTTAACTAATTTTCGTTTTGCCGGGTAGGGTGATGAAATTATAGTTTATCTTTTCTTTACTTTTGGTATTTGATTCCACAGCACAATCGATTTTTATGCGTTATTTTTTAATGTTAAGTATAATTATGAGCGATATTATAAGATTAGACGTCAAGGATATTTCCAATTATTTTTTGTTAGGAATATTGTAGAGCTATAACTTGAGTTTCAAAACAATCTGTTAGTGTTAATGTTTAGTGATTTCTTAAACAAATGTTTAAGTCATTTTAAATCTCTAGCAGTTTTTGTGCAGGTATATGTAAATACTCTACTCATTACATCTTTGTTCTGTAATGTATTTTCCCCTCCGCTGATATATGTATCTTGAAAGGAGGAAAAACTTTTGCAGAAGTGTGTTCTTTCCTCTTTTAAAATTTATGTTTTCAATTAAACCCCCGTGGCTCTTATATCTCCAGCAATTTTTGTGCAGGTATATGATGGTCGGTAAAAATATAATATAAAAATAATACGCTGTTTTAGAAAAATTATTTTAATGGAGTAATTAGTGTTTATTTTCCACATCCGTCACACTCAGTGATTTAAATATTTTGCAGGTAAGCATGTTGTCTGAAAATATATATTGACTAATATCGTTTGTAATCCAATTTATCTACTCGAATATTTTGTGAAGTGATTATTAGATTTTAAGCATATTTATAAATAATGTTTTTTAGCAATTCGATTTTGGCTCTTTATGTTTTATGACTTTATAACTTTAACTTCATATTATTTAAACTAAGTACTAATTATTGAAGTTTTGTCTTTACTCTATGAATTCTATTGCTTAAACATTCTTAAATTGTAAGATAATTTTCTAAGAATTCAAATATATGACTATTTTAGGAAACAAATTTCAAATTGACTGGTTAATCATAAACAGATATAATGATCATATCAATGTTGTAGAAGCAACTAAACCTTATTTATTATTGAGTAGAACCTATACTTTTTGATTAAACATTGGATTTTTTGAACAAGTTTGAATACTTGTTATTATAAAGGCAGCAGGTGCAATTGCACAACTTCTATATTTGATATTGTACATACTTGATCTACCTAATTATGTATTCATACCTAGAAAATTTACATAGGTTCACCAAATTTCTTAAAAAAGTTAAAGATGTATGCATCTAATTTAGCATCAAGCCATCAGGCAAAACTTATTGTCACATTTTTCATACCTTAAATCAAGTAAGGTTAATATAAAGTACAGTTTCTGGATATTAAGAGATCCTTAATTCAATTCTATGTATTTTTTGTGTTCTAAATAGACACTTGCACCTTATATCTGCAGCATAAGTGACATGAAATTCAGTTAGATAAAGATATGTATAACAGAAGGTTTTTACTTTAAACCCTTTAAGCTATTTCTGTAAATTAATTAATTAAAAAGTAACAAATGTTGTCAATCTGTTTTCCAAAATTCAATCATGTTTTTGACTATTAGGTAGTTTGTATTAAAAAACTTTATGCAGATAAACCAAGTTTTTTTCCCATCATTTTTCTGCACCTTAGATAATTTCATAACAAATATCTGCACTTAGTAAAATCTTATCCTAAAATATCTAAGCCTATGACTATAGGCAGCCATGCAGCATGCTATATGTATATAAAATATAATCACACTCCATCCCTTATCTTTTCCCTTATTAACTAGTTGTGCTGTATAAATTGAAATAATAAAGTGACATGAATTTCAGAAAAATGGGCATTTTTATTGAAATTTATTTGTGGTCATATAGGTTTCCATATAGAGTGGCAATGAATTTTCAAACTGATGTTAATGTCTTCAGACCGGGTTATGTTATATTTCATATCACCCCATTTACCGAATGATATCAGTATTCATTGTAAAATGGAAAATACATCCATAAAAATTGCCCCCAAAATCCAAGTTTCTAGATTACAATCGGATAATTATACAGATATTCATATATAAAAAGTTTGATATCAATAGAAATATTACACTCACCATGTTCATGAAATATTTATAGAGATGTTACACTCACTGCTTCAAGTGATATTTATTAATATCAAACATTTAATATATGAATATCTGTATAATATATATTGGTTTAATTTATTATTTAAGCTATTGCCTTTTGTGACTTGATTCCATTGCTGACTGTGTTTTTTGTCAATAATATGTGTTTATATATGAAATATTTATTCTGTACTATATTGCATGTTTCAATATCCTTAAATGAATTCCTTGCACCCTTTAAAAGTGGTGAATTTAGTTTATTTTTGTATATTTTGGTTTCTTATAGTATTATGATCATTTTAGAATGAAGTTCAACAAATGTGTTACTGCCTCACGCAGGAAAAATAGGCAGAGATATTTTAATGCCCCTTCCCATATCAGAAGGAAATTGATGAGCTCTCCTTTGTCAAAAGAGCTTCGTCAGAAATACAATGTTCGAAGTATGCCAATTAGAAAAGATGATGAAGTACAGGTTGTGCGAGGTCATTATAAAAGCTCTACTGTTGGTAAAATTGTAAAAGTATACCGCAAGAAGTTTGTAATTCATATTGAACGTGTTCAACGTGAAAAGGCTAATGGAGCTACTGTTCATGTTGGTGTCCATCCTTCTAAGGTAATGTTTTCAATATTTAAATTGATTTGTGTACAGGTTTTAATTAAATCATTTGGTAGACATTCTTGTCTGTCTTGCTTTTGGAATCATTAAATTAATGATTAAGAAAGTGATTCAAATGTCCCAATTTTTCCCCATGTATGAAATTTAACTCTACCTCCTTATATAGCCTATACTTTTTACTGGACTACCTTACTTCATAAACCCAATGCTAATATAGGTACAAAGAGATCTTGTTTCTGCACACTTAATTATAGTTTTCAGCTTACTTACCACATTAAAGTACACTTTTCCTCTATTGTTGAATTATGCAAACTTTGTTTTAATTTTGATTAATTGTACAGCTGAAATTTTATTTTTACATAATTTTCTATTGCAGGTAGTCATTCATAAATTGAAGCTTGATAAAGACAGGAAGAAGACTTTAGAAAGAAAGAAACAGGGCAAGGAAGCTGGACAGGATAAGGGCAAATACACAGAAGAGGCAATGGAATCCTAGACTTTTGTTTGTATTTATGTACCATTATCATGAATAAATTACTATATATACATTTTTGGACCTATTAGTATCTTTTTTCTTAGTCTTAAAAATTCGTTAAAACTATTGAACAACCTGCTTGATACCTATTTAATAATGTTTTCTTTAGACTAAGGATATGTGAATTTAAGTAATTGATAATACATTAAATCTGTTTATCCCATTTAAAATGAAAGTTAAGTCTATTTTTGGAGAATCATTACACATTTCAGTCATAGTCATGTTGCTGTGCAGAATAAGTTATTGTCATTTGTATAGAGCCAATAAAAAGCCTAATACTTAAAACTAAACTTTAGTAGCGAGTTGTTAAACCCTTCTTTTCCGTAGATTTCTAACAGAATCTGAAAAAATTAAATTATGTGTTTGGAGCAGTCTTGTACTTACTGACTGAAGATATATTTAGCTACAATTAATTGGAATATACAGGTAGTGCATGCGGCATATATAATGAGAGAACATGTTTATATCAATCGTTCCTTAAAATGTCGATTCTTGTTGCAGCTGTCTATTAATTTTGTAGTATATTGAAATATCGACTGAGCACTCTTTTTATCTGTTAAGGACAATCTTCGTTTATTGGATTGAGTATATATAGCCGAAAATTTAGTAAGATCATGATTAACTTCGATAATCTTTTGCTCCTCATATATTTTGAATGCAGCCTATTTTGACTAATACAAAAATGATTTTAAGCTTTTAGATAGTTTTTTTTAGTGAAATACCATTTAAGGTCTGTAATACATCGTTTTTATTTATTAAAATTTGTATGCCTATCAGGTTTAAGCGGTACATTTAAAAATACCAGGAGGAAGATGCCGTCTTCCAAGTGCGAAAATCAAGACCTATCTGCTTTGGATGCTTTTAAGCAACTTTATCTTTTCATAGAAAAAAAGAAAAGGAATTTAGAAAAGAAAAAGGTGATAGTTGTCCTCTATTATGTATAACGTTTTAGCTAAACTGTTTGTAGTCCAAATTCATTGTTTCATGCTTGAAATACAAGCAAAACTAGATAGTTTACTTGTGTAAATAACTTAAAATCGAAATGTGTGTGCTCGATTAATTTTTTCTAACAGAAAAATAAATAAATCATATATTATTTTTTGTATTCTCATGATTTAAGTTTTATTTCTTTATATGGAAAATTATTCTTGTTCCAATTGAGCTACATGGATTTGCTCAAATTATGTATTGTTTTTAGAATACTTTCTTTTGTTGTTATGTGCATATGATACCCTGTTGTCTAAATTAAATCATCATTTTTGTATACTTTGTTTTCTTTCATAGCCAATATCATATTAACCTGTTAAAATAGATAACCAACATTGAATATTTTGCTATTATAACCACGTTTTATTGATTTATATTTACTAATATTAGAAGTTATTCCATAAATGTTTACCTTGAAGTGAGTTAGCAATAAGGTACACTAATTAATAAATGAAATTTATTAGCTTCTCTCTCAACTCTGTCTAATTAGTTAATGAAAACTTTTTAATTCTTTTAAATGTATTAATGCACAAACAGGTTACTACCAAGACAAAATGTTTGCAAACCATTCCATTTTGAACACTTCAATCCATCTTACATCACACATACTTATTACTCTAAATTACAAGACATCCCTTTTATGGTAAGTAACCAATACCATTCCATAGTTTCAATATCTATAGGAAAGGAAACATAGAATTAATTATTTTAGATTGAAAATGTATCAGCTATATAATTAATTAAGTATCTCTAACAATTAAGTCCAACAATTTGTTATTTTAAATATACAATCATTAAGTATTTCATTATCCTATATAAGTTTTATTAAATTCAAAAAATTACATAATATTTCTTTTTCTGACAATGGCTGATAAATTTCTTAATTTAACTGTATTTATCAAATTGTGGGTTCTAAAATCTTTAGTAGACAGTATTTTAACTTTTACATTACAAAATGCCATTTTTTGCAATCCATTTAAATATGATTTTCAATGCACATCTTTAACTCTGGCAGAGTGAATACTATCAAGAATCTCTGAATATTAGAACACTTTTTCAGGGATGTGATTCTTCCTTACTTTTTTGAAATACTTAGGGCCCCTCTAAAAAAGTCCCTGAAATATGAGTTTTTTATTTTTGTAATCACATCCCTGCTTTTTTATCTTTGTTATTTTAACCTATTTTATAAACTTATAGGTTCATCTTAATCTGGATTTTACTGTTAACTAAATTGACAAAATATTGTCCTGACCTGTTCTGTTTTCTCAAACAAATAATTCTTTTTACATATTTATCAATCAGATCTTATCAAATCACACTTAAGTAAACCAATACAGGCACTCAAATAGATTAATCTTCAAGTACCATATACTTAAGCTTTATTTCATTTTTATCTCCTAGACATCCACTTTTATTATAAGCTATCAATTTCCTATTCATTATGTGCAAAAAAATACTATTTTGTGAACAAATTTTAGCTTTATGGTATGCTAAAAATAATGTTTGATTATATGATTTCTAAATTGCAAATTTATTTTTTACTTTTATAGAACAAACTAGAAGAATATAAAAAGAAGCAAGACCAAGGAGAGACACTTAATGCTGACCAATTGGTATGTAATTTCTTCCCTTGATAATCATATTGTTCCATATAATTCTTTCTCACACTATTTTTTGGATTCTTTGTATATTCTAGAAAGCTGTTGAGAAATTTGATGGTGTATTACAATCGATTGAGTTAGTTAAGGAAGTTATAGAAACAGCTCAACAATTAAATACCGAAAATGATCGCAATATCAAAAAAGCAGCTAAAAAAGAAAAGTTGGAACGAGATCGTTTAATATCTGAAGAGAAAGAACGGTATTGTCGAGAATCGGTGTTAGATATACTTCACATTCAAAGCATTTTAAATGATTTGGGTAATCCAGAAGTAAGACAGTGGTTTGTTGAAGGAGTCAATGGTGCTGAACCGCTGACGTCGGATGAATTAAGTTGGATGGATTCCCTGTACACCCTGTTGAATCCCACTCACGAAGCCTACCCTGAAACTGAAAATTTCGATGGTGCCGTGCTCACTGCAACTGAGCATGCGCTGAATTTGGTTGAGGGCATTGATAAAGCAATATTTGACACAACTTATATCAATTTGCATAAATTGGTTGAACGAATTAGAAATTGTCCTCTCTACAAATTGAACATGAGACCAATTGCTGAGGTTGTACATCAGAATGGTTTGGATAAAGAGTCGGTAGAAAATGTAGAGGAGTTGCCTTGTTCTAGAACCGAATTGGAATTCACCCAGGTAGGTTTCATTATATTGAAATACTTATCAATTAAAGGGCAGCATTTTGTAGGTAACAATCTGCTTTCGAGGCTCTCTGCATCAGTTAGAATATGAGGTACACTGTGGGTGCTCCTTATAAATCAAATTGACTATCTGAAAGGAAGAAAAAACTCGATAACTAAAAGTAAAAAGTTAAATTAGCATGTCGGCTCAAGTATGCGATGGTACAAGGCACAAGGCTGCCTCTGGACCGAGTTAGCTTTGAGTTATTATTGGCTTGTGAATAAAATACGTGGCGCGATCAACTAACCTACTGTTAGCTGCAACAGACAAAGTGCTTGAGCCAATAAAAATCCTCTTGACATATAAAATTCGTGCCACAGGAGGCTTTAGAGGAGCAGGTTCAGTAGACCTATAGTTTCAGATTAGATTGGTATAGCATTAATTTCGATTATGAACTTATTTGCTGCATATAGAAACTGCATTTTGCATCATTTGAGTTAAGGAAGTTTGTATATCTAAATAATTGATTATTTTTATTATAGAATGATGCCCCGTTTGAAATAGCTGTGGAGAGAATTCAGGAGGAGAATGGTTTATCTTTAGGATTGCAATCCGAAGTGAATCATCAATTCCTACCCGATACATCTTCAGCCTCCCCGCCTGTGAAAGAATCACTCGATGAAGTCTTACTGCCACTGAGAAGTAGTTTCAATTTCCTTCAATTATCCGAAGTGTCTCACGATTCATCACCCAACTTAATCAGTAATTCTCCATTCGATCCTTCTCAATGCGAAAACTCTGTGGACTTCACTGCGTCAGGTCATGATAATAAGGTGTCACCAGCTGGCTTTACGCATGTAATTTGATTATCTATTCATTTGTTGCTTTTTAAATTTCATTTCATAGGCCTAGAAGGCTGTGATACAATTAATTTACAAAAATATTACTAATAGAAAGAATTAAATTACCCCTTTACGGAAGATTTCTTTCATTTATATGCAAATATCTGACTTTAAATTATTCAATATCGTAACCATTTTAAAAAAAACAAAGCACTAAAAATTCAATTACTCGAGACGAAGAGATACGTTTTTCAGAAGTCATGATCGAGAAACGAATTCAGTATTTATTCTGCTTGTTCTCCAATAAAAACATTCTTTCTCATTAGACTGATGCGCAACATCCGAGAGACTCGCCTGAAATCGATTCCACTCTTCAGGGAAGTGACACCCAGCAGCCTTTTGGAAAAGAAAGCTGGGCGAACATGTCCTGGTCTAGTCGTGCCAAACCAGACGATTCCTACTTTAACAATACCACATTGGTCTCGGGTGATCCAAAGAGTAGGTTTTCATCTCTAGGCTGTCATTTAGAATGTCATCAATTACAATTATCTGTCAGTCACTAGTTTTCCTAATCCATAACAAGTGAAGGGTAAACAACCCAACCAGCAGCGTCAGTTTTTGACATAAGCAATGCAAAACTCTCATCATATCTTTAGCTTATAAACGAATCGAAATTTTTTTTAACTTAAAGGTGACGATGAAGCTGTCGGTCAAGCAGGTGGAGATGTATTTAGTTCTGCTAGTCAGTCAGCGTTCCTTCAGCCAGAAGATGATCTGCACGGAGGCTCAATGAGAGGCTATGGTGGAAGAGGAGGTCGTGGCTTTCGCGGTGGCCCTAGAGGAGGACGTGATCAAGGTAATCGCGATTCTAGAGGTGCTTATCGCGGCGGTCGAGGAGCGCCAGGAAACAAAGGTGTGGTTGGTCCAGCTCGCGGAAGTGTTGGTGGTGATTATCGCGGTGGATCAAGATCTGGCTTCAGATCCGACAGAGGATCTGGAAGGGGTGGACCTAGAGGTGGTGGTTCATCAAATAGAGATCAAGTAAATTGATATTAAATTGCATTTAATGTGATTAACAATAATATTTAGCCACATGTTTATAACTGACTTCTGCAGTGTCTGTCTTTACCAGGTTATTTTGTGAGGTCAAATGAATCGTTCAAAAATTTTATTTCTTCGCTGTTAAAAGTCTATATGATAAACAGAAGAGTTCCTTGTCCATTGTCGGAAAGATTGCTTGTTGGTTTTTCACTTTCATGAGGCGATCTTACCAGTTCTGAATAAATATGGCTTCATCATGTTTCAACCCATAGCGCACCATCTTCGTGATCAACAACAGTCTAAGCTCCTTAAGATGGTTGTGTTTTTTTTTATAAAACCGGAGTTAATTCCAAAAACGAGCCCTAGCCCTATTCTGTGTCTACATGAGAAACCTCAACCTATCAGATTCTACTGCCATCTTAACTCATCACAACTACGAAGCTATCGACATTGATCTTACTGAATGCAAAAAGGGAATTGCAACCGATCCATGAACAATATGACTTCCATCAAATATCTAGGCGTGTCACTTAACACTCTGATAGTCGAATTAGCATTGAGCAGTCTTTGTTTATTCGAATCTTTTTTATTTCTGAGGTAAAACATTCCCAAACGAATTTGGTAACTGAGATTCATTTATCGGGATGTGTCTGGATATTTAGATAAACACAAGGTTCGACTGTGTAGCAGAGTGTAACAACATAAATTGAATATTTCAAATCCATCTGAAGATCTTCAATTGTGCAGTTGACGACATGATACATTTGCATTTTTTAAAAGATTGTAATTTAATTACAAATCTCAGCTGCTATGTGTGTTCTATAATCTTCATGTATTTTATAGCATCCTTTCTAGAAACATTTCTGCCAAAATAATGATGAAATGAAATAAATTAACAATAATCCGGAAGCTCTCTTATTGTGAGTGAAATGATTAGACTGAGGATACAAATCAATAATCCTTGTGCAAACATGACAACTATAATCAATTAAAACAGATGAACGCAAAAGTAATAATATGATTTTTTTCTGAACAATAATCGCTGTATGTTGTATTCATATCTACAGAGTAGCATAGAACAGAAAGTTTACCTCAATTACTGCGCGATTAATACGCCTGTTAGAATAAAGCATCCATAAAATAACTGCCAATCACGAAGTCCCACGCATTATCATTACATAGGATGAATATTTTTTTGAAGCATTAAATCGAGTATGCATAGTTATAAAACGTGTATTGAAGTCTGGAGACAATCTTTTATCTATGATATCTGACCAGCATTGGATTTGGTCCTTTTCTATGGCCAATTGTACTCTTCGTGTAAATAGATTATTTATATTATCTATTTTCGTTACCAGATTATATTTTTTGTGTCTTTTGAAATGATTCTAGGATGGTGATCAACGAAGAAATGATGGCAAACCCCGTGAATACCGCAAAGACTACTACCGAAGCAATAGCAATGGCGATTTTAGTAATCGTAATGGAGGCTCAAGTAGGAATTCTATTCGTTTAATAAACTTTTTTAACTTAAGTTTCAGTTCGTGAAAATATAAATATGTTTTCTTTAAAAAAAAACGTTTTAGATTCACGCGGTGGGTTTTATAACAACCGAGAAAAACAACAAGTTTAAGAGCATTTTAAACGTTCAGCCCATTGTTTTATGAAGTTGCTCTGTGTGTTTTGTGATATGCTGTTATAAATTTTCATCTGACGGAAATACTCTGGCTATTATGATAATATAATAATATTTGTGATCTCCATTTTAAGGGATGGATGTTTTTTGTATTTACATGAAATCTATCAAAGGAAATTTTAACTTGTATATGCTTATGTTTTGAGGTTATTTCCTATCTGATAGCTTCTTCAATTGTTCAAATGCATTTTTTGTAAATCATAAAAATATTTACCCTAGTAGGAAAAATATTTTTGCTCTTAATTTTTATGTTTTCATATCTCAAATTATGTACAATTAATTTAGTTAATACTAAGTATATTTTATCGAACTGTAAAGTTCTATTTTGTTAAAAATAAATCAACCCCGTTAAATCTTGTTCTTTTGTACACTGAAGTTATGTCTGTAAAAGTTAATATAACCTTACGCTATAAATTGAGAAAGAACCCATTGTTCATCAACACATTCCATATATGGTGGATCTGTTGATGTAACTGATTTGAGGATACCAATTCTTTGACATTTAGTAACAGTTTACCGAATGTCAAATTTGCTAATGATACTGGCGTATTTTGTAATGCTGGCTAATATTTATACTGAATTGAATAGGGAATGCAATGATGGCTTGAATGTAACAGTAACAGATTATAACCTTAAATAAAAGACCCATTTTGTTGATTTCAGTCTAAATAACACTAACTTGGACCTTACAATAATTCAAAGTAACCTATATAAAATGGGATGACCATATCAAAAGATTGATCTCCAAGCTAGACAGCTATATATTCTACCAACTTCACTATCTTCAAATCATTAGAACTCTCTCATATTATCTAGATGTCATAGAACTTTATGTAAGAGATGCCAAGTGGACAAATCTATTACTAAAAATGCTCTTATATAAGAACAAACTTACCAATACAAATTACACAGGTACATAAAAGTTCGAGACTTAATGAAAATTAGAAGCCTGTTAATTAGTCACAAAATTTTCTATGAACATAACAACTAAATGCAAGCCACAAATTCATAAAAATTATAAATATACTGATAATAGGAACGTGATAAATAATAATTTAAACTTTAGAGTAAACGTTAATTGTAACTACCTATATGCCACTAAAAATATGGTTAGTGAAAAGGTATACTTAATAGTAATTACATTTTTTTAATTATTAAATTGAAATTGCTTAAATGTAAATGCACAATATTGTTGTAAACATCTCCCATGCTTCCTCAAATAAAAATTTATTATTACTATATATGTAGGTATAAACTAGTATTTGAGTAATGTTATTACGTGGGTTAATTATAATAGGATGATTAGGTAGGTACACAGACCGATGATCCAAATTATTTTCCTCATTTATACTGATAAATATATTATAGTAGGTAGTCCCTAGGACAACCATTGAGAAAATAAAAATTTATTTTAATTGTTTTTATTATACCTTTAATTGCTAGGTATAATGTTTATTAAAAGAGCATAAAGTTTTAAACAGATCGAATCGTGAAATCTCAAATAAAAATAATGCTGAGATTTTTTATCAACAGTATTCTCTCCAGCCACGAAACGCTCATTTCTGATAACCTCGGTTTCAAATGTATGCGTTATACTGCTCTATAATAATATTTAGGTAGAATTTACAAAGGTTGTCGGATTAAACGCAATAAATATTAAAATATCAGCTGAATTGTTTTAACATTTTTTGAAGTATAAAATATTTCAGTATGATATTAATGTATTATTTAATTTTTCACAATTAGGAAGTATTATTTTAACTTGTTAATTATGTTAAGTATTTATTTAATAAAAGAAAGATAAATTATATGAAATCGATGTGGTTAATTGCTAAACATATTAATGCACTGATTTTTTGAAGAATTCATTTGCACTGACAATTCTTGGTGTATGCTGCTGTGACAATCTTTATTTTAATGAATGTAAAAATAATTTCATTTGTGTAGCCCTACACCAAATCAACCACATTTCATTTTCTATCTATCTGGATATATCCGGAGTGCAGCTGTCCTTAGGTAAAGTTATTTTGGCTCATATTTTTGTGTATAATTATACAAACTTTATAATTAGAAATCTTAAGACATTCATGAGCACTACCTATATTAGAATCATAAAAGGTAAGTCCAATTAATATAAATAAGGTAGCATTTACCTTTAATTTAATGCCCTAATGATATTTTGGTCTGGAGTGGTGCATCCAATATTTCTGAGTTTCTGAAATCATAGGTAATGCTCATGAATATCTTAAGATTTTTAATTATAAAGTTTATTACACACCATTATGAGCCAAAATAACTTTACTTAAGGAAAACTGCATTCTGGATATATCCAGATAAATTGATAGAAAATGAAATGTGGATTAAACCAACAGCTCTTTATTTTGCATGGGAAAATTGCTGGTGCTGGAGCCTTACACAACATTAGTGTATAGGTTAGCTATGACTTAGACTCTGACTATGTAACCCTAATAATTACCAATTGATTTAATAAATACTCATTAACAAAAAATCATCAAATTAAACTTAAACTGACTATTTATGCACAAAAGTTTAATGTTAGCTATGGGCTCAACTGCATATCTTTATTTCAAATTCTAAAATATTTATTTCTGTACACATTCTCTGTTACGATATTTATTTAAATAATTAGCATTCATTTAGCAAATTGTTCCAAAAAAAATTGTTGCTGAGGCTATTATTTTTTATGTTATACATTTGTGTTTCTAAATCTATTTCCTATTTCTATTATAGAATAAAATGGATACAATCCTCTCTGGGATTCTATTGTCTCAGCACAATGATTCTATCAAGTCCATGCTCATTTGCAAGGTTTTGGAAGCAGTTGATCGACAAGAAACTTCAACAGAAGTTATATCAAATTTAATTTCAACCACTTTTGATTATTTAAGCAATGCTTCCATTAACAGTATCAGTCTTACAAAACCTTTAATGAACTTGTTGTCAACCTGCTGTAAGAATAATAATGCTGCTGTATCCATCATCATTACACCAGACAAAATTAAACATCTACTACAAGCATCAAGCATGGATGTATCACTGCTCCCATTTATTTTGAAAACTATAGTGCCATGTTATATAAATAATTATATTCTCTACAATAATTTGAGTGAATGTATAGCAGAGAATTTAGCAACATTCATTAGTAACCATTCTCACAAAGACAGATCTATTCTAAATGAATTACTAACTATTTGCTTGCAAAATCCTAATTTTTTACCCCGCTCTAGTTTAGATAAGTCCTGTAGCTTAACTAAGATTCTTTTAAGATATTTGTCAACTTTTAATCACAGTATACTTTCCACTAATCCGGCAGAATTCATTTCCATGGTTGAGACTGTAGCTAGTGTTGTTGAGGCCCTGTGGTCAGTCAGTAATGAGAATTCTCTAAGACAGACTATCAGCCTCTTATTCAGTTTTATTGCTGATGACAGTTCACCTGAAGAGCCTCACCTTCCATTCTCTTCAGTAATCAAGCACATTAATGTGAGCTACATTCCCCAGTGTATATCTGAATTAGTGGACATTTATGAAAATGATGAGAGAGCTGTGAAAATTATTCTATATCGTCTCACAAATTTTCTTCGCTGGCCCAAATCTGCGCACATCGATCACTGGATTTTGATATTCATTTTGAAGTTAGCAGAGAGGCGTAAAACAGTATTTGTTTTGGAATATATTCGCGAGTATGTGGTCAGTGTGATTCGACTCCTTCCCTTGAGAGGAACAAATAGAATGTCCGTTACCACTATCTTTGAATTCATGCTTCTTATGCACCAGCATAACCACGATCTTGTAGAATTAGTCGCTAAAGAATTACCCAGCGTCTGCAATGCTTTAAAAGATGAAAACAGTCCATCGAGTTTGCGATGCTTAGAAACATTGGCTGAAGTTGGACATATTTTAACTTATATGCACAAAATTGATGTTTCAACCATGCCTAAAGATGTTGTCAATTTACTTCAAAACTATCCTCAACCTAATAAAGAATACATGCTAGCAAGAATCAAAGCCCATAAATGGAGTAAAATTGCTCGCTTGGATTTAACAAAGCAGGTATTAATTTTGAGAGTTATTTATTTGAGACATAATATGGGTCATTTATTCATGTTTATAATTATTTATCAGTACAGGGTATCTCAAAATATACTCATGTTATGAAAAAAACTGAAGAATTAAAAAAAGTTTATTTGTTTAAACGTCTCAAAATATACTCATAATAATAAATAATTTGAACTTTTTCATCTAGAGAGTAATCGGTTTACATCCATATTCATGCTGTTAAACGAATGTTTATGGAATATTTGGAAAGCCCATTACCTATTTATAATATAAGCGATGTAGGTCAAGGTTAATTTGACGACAAATTGAATGTATTAATAATTAAAACGTTTAAACAAATAATAAATTATGCGTATATTTTGAGACACCCTGTAGATTAAACTGCTTGTTGTTAATAGAGAAAACTTGAGGATCGATTAAAGTACCATCTATATTTAGTCTAACAGATTTTTATTCTCATATGACGTCATGAAGCTTTGTTTACAGCTAGTTAGTAACTCACTCAAGATAATTCCTTTTAAATTGGTATATACTTGAAACTGTCCCGAGTAAAGACTAGTCAAACTACAAATATATTGTGGTACAAACACCCGAATTTTGTATTTTGTTGATTTTAATATTTGTCAGATCAAGCAGAAGTCTGAAACTGGGTGTGTCGGTCTACTGAATGTTGGGAACACTTGCTATGCAAATGCGGCCCTCCAATTGCTCTACAATTGCATAGACTTTAGAAAAGCGGTGTTGAATCAACAATCCACCATCACCAAGACATACATCTCCTCTCAGCTCTATAATCTCTTCTCATCCCTTGAAAATTCAAAAGTAAGACAAAATGGAGAGAATCTTAGCATCTTATTTCTATGCACTAAGTTTTAACTCTTTTTAGATTTTATGAGTGGATGTTGCCATTGATACATCATATCTGTGTGACTCATAAATGTCTGTTGACCTTTCTATTGATTTTAGGCTTTGGTGAATGATCCTGGTACATTCGTAAGAAATTCTCGCCCCAAACATTTCATACCTGGTGAACAGCAAGACGCGGCCGAATATTTGGGCCACCTTCTTGATTGTCTGCACGAAGAAGAGACTGCGCAGAATAAAGAGAAATCACGCAGCGGCAGAATGGCATTGAAGTCCATCACTGAAGAAGACAGTAGCATGGAAGTGAACCCAACCGCTGGAAATGATAATATGACCACTTTAGATCAAGGTGATGATTTTCTGAAAAGTATGGCGCAAGTCAATTCTGGGAAGACTCACCTATCAGAAACACTCGTGCAGAGTTTGTTTCAAGGAAAAGTCGATCGAAAGACAGTTTGTAAGGCTTGCGAGCACGAGTCAAAGAATCAAGAGACATTTTCTTTGATCTTTTTACCTTTAACAACTAATGATCGTTTAGAGAATTCGTTTTCCCACCCTCAAGGAACGCCTTCTGAAAGACCCAATATTTCTCACACCGAGTGAGTCTATGATTGTGGTTTAATGAAAAATTGTTTGAATGCATTTATTTTATGATAGCAAGAGTTTTAGAAAATTCCTTTTTATCCCACTCTTTAGGAGCAGTGTGTCGAATTCTGATTCGACAGTGATGGTTGAAGATGTTGGTCGTCTGGTGCACCAACATCTCTCCGGCTCCGTTGAAGAGATTTTGGATACGGCTGCTTGTGAGAATTGCGGTGAGAAGCAGGGCGCCAGGTGCAGCTCCGTGATCGACCAGTTGCCGCCCTATGTTATCTTCTGTCTCAACTTGTTCACATTCAATCGGGCCACCAAGTCCTGCACGAAGCTTCTCCGCAGAGTGAAAGTGCCCGAATTTCTCCCCGTGAGTATCATGCGCAACAGTAACAGAGCGTGCGCCGATGAATCGGAGGAGATGTCCGACCAGAGCGGTGGTGGTGGTGGTGTCCACAGCACCGGCTACAGTCTGCAGGGCATCATTGTGCACCACGGTGTGTCCCTCAGTTTCGGGCATTACACTTGCGTGTGCAAGGTCGGTGTCAACTGGGTCTGGTTCGACGATGACATTGCGAGTTTCACTCAGCTGGAGCAAGTGGGGGCCGAAGCGTCTGCCACTCCATACCTTCTTGTTTATAAGCTCACCTGATGCGAACTGGTGTGGATAGCAGCATAGCCTGAATGAGGCCATGTCCGTCAATGAGCTTATTAACTTTTTCTGTGATCCTCAAAACTATTTTTAATCTCCTGTTTGAATGAATATTGATTGTTGACTTGACTGACAGATAGGCAGCCTATTAGTAGAGTGACGCGAGTGTTGTGTTTGCATTTTATCAAAGATTGTAATGACCTGCTTCATTGTGTAATTTGTCTTTCAAAATATCTTTGTATTTCTTTCCTCTCTTAATTTGCAACTCGTTTTCACAGCACTGACTGACTTGTCATTCTGATTCAATTTCACTCTATTCTACTTGAAAATGCGTCTCATGCGCATTCTATGTACTATTCTAACTATTCTAACTGTGAATTATTTATTTATTTATTGTGTTTAGAAGAATCTGTACCTACCTACCTAACCTCCACATGAAATGTGATCTGTTTCAAAATTGTGTACTTTTCACCATATGAATTAAAATATGTAGTTGAATATGATCAAATAAAATTGTCTTCATATAATATTATTAATTAATTGGGTTTTTTCAAATTGTCCTCCAAAATTTTGGGTCTCTTCAAAATACCTATTTGCTATTTACAAATAACCTCGCGTATGCCGAAATTGATCTAACGAGCAATTTCTGTGGTCGTCCTATAAGAATAAATGAATATATACTTATAGCAATACGCTTGTAAATTCCAGTGCAAATTCTATGGAAATAAACACACCCTTAACAACCCTACAATTACCGGTATGGGGAGTTTCTAAGGGTGTT
>JAYMFX010292321.1:0-14944 GCA_036784945.1 Monocelis spectator
TTAGGAAAGAAGAAAGAAAGAATTGTTCCAAAACTGGTTTCTTTGAGAGGCTGTAACTTTTGAACTACTTGACCGATAAACTTTAGTAGCTAAGCTTTAGTAGCTAACGGCCTATTGCCATAGGCCTAGATATTCTGTTAACTACATGCGTGCTAACAAACTAGACTAATTTGTTAATTGACTATTAGTTAATTGTTATACTTTCAGAATTCACAGAGAGGTCCGATATCACACCCTATGAGCGTGCCATTTGTGGTGGATCTGCTGGTCTTCTGGCTCAGATTTCCTCTTATCCATTAGATGTCGCCAGGAGAAAGATGCAGACCGCTCACATATTAGGTGAATGTTTTTCTAATATTTGAGATATTATCTTCCTGTTTTATATTGGCGGGAATTAAATCTAAAGAGAACTGCCGGTCGTCGTTGCAGCCATCCCTTGGTGGTTCAGATCGTGTCGATCGTATAGTCCAATCATCTCTATTCAGCTTTTCTGCATTTTCTATCTTCGCATTTTTGTTAATAAATGATATCATAAAATAACCATAGATTTGAATCATCCTCTTTCGTTAAATTTCGGTTTGCCAACCATTCTTTTGACGAAGATTTCTATTTTCAAGGTTTACAAATTAAAAATTACAGCTATATTTAAAGTGGATTCGACGCATAAACACTAAGCCTAAACCAAGTTTTTATGATCTAAAAGTTTGGGACTGTTGTTTTTGATTCTTTGACCGAGGAAGAATTTATTTGAAAGTTAACTTTGCTTTTTTTTCTTTGTAATAAATATCACATTGTTTCTTCAACGATTTTTTTATTATCCTCAAAATCATTAACACAAATTATGGTTAGGTAATATAATAACTTTCAAGAAAAAATATTTGTTATCAATATTCCGGTGTGATGTTTAATTTAGGTCGTCCTGAATATTCACAAAGTATTAGAAAAACACTGAAAATTGTCCTTGAAAGAGAAGGATTCGTACACGGTTGGTTTAAAGGTCTATCCATGAATTGGTTTAAGGGTCCAATCGCGTCGGGTATAAGCTTCACAGCATTCGATTTTCTACAAAAGACATTTCGAAAATTGTCCTAACGGTTGCCTTATTTAATCAAAATTATAGATAGTAGTTATGAATTACATATTTTCAAACCACTATTAATTATTATATCATATAGCAATGTTTATATTTTTAATAAATTTACGAGGATTAAAGTTCTAAGAAGATCACGATTTTGGAATTGACATGAAATTTTGTTACTTAAAATAAATGTTATGGACGTCTGATTTTTCTCTTCCCATTTTTAGGTCATTTTAGCCCATTTTTCTGAGGTCGACTTGTGTGATCTTAATTTGTGTATGTATCCAAATTTTATGTTTTAATCGATATCTATGCGTTTCCATGTGTTAGTTCAAATTTAAGTCATGAAAGATGATAGTTTCTGGTCATTTTTATTTTAACAATTAACAAATAATTTATCAGTCGGGGTTATATCTCCACTAAGATTATTCAGAAAAGTCAGTACACCTATGCATAATTCAAAGAGCTAGTTTTAGTTGAGAAATAACCCTGCCAGGTCTATAATTTAAGATATCTATCTAATGCAATAAACCTAACATAAGTCAGATTCGAATGGTCTTAACTGAAATTGTCTGACTTATGCGAATATCCGTTCAAACTTTCTAAGCAAATATGAATAGACTATAATAAGCAATAACTGCGAGGTTTATATGAGGTTTACTTCATTTTTATTTTATTGTTTTTTTTTTTACAAATTTACTGTACGTATATTATATTTTTGTTCATTATCTCCGATTGAAGAATATTAAAATTTGTTTGGAGTTAGCTTAAATAAATTAATGACATGATCCTTGTGCTGAACACATTATATTATGTAAATATTATTACATGTTATATATGTACATCAATTCCTTAAAGAATTTGATGACGATTTTTTTATACCTATTCCTATATTATATTCGCAATTCAATTATCAATCAAATTTATTTGAATTTACTATAAATAAAAGCTTTTGAAATTTCGAAGATTTTAACATTTATAATTACAATTACTCCGACACATCTGATAAAAAAGTACCAATTATAACACAACACCTCTAAAATGTATGACAGTATATCGTTGTGTTAGACATGTGTATATAAGAGAATTATAATTATATACATATTTAGTGATTATTATACAATTTTGACCACAAAAATAATAAATAGTAGAAATCATGAGGAGGATACTACAAAAAATAGCAAATATTTAAATAATGAAAAATCTCTGAAAGAGAATAATCAACACTGTTTAGTAAATTACCTAACACTCAACACGCATTTATAAACTGCCTTGGCATGCTCCATGCAAACATGGTTTCTCGCATTAGTGTCTTTCGATCAGTGTCCTCTGATTTGACAGGTTTCGCCTGCGACTTGGTAAATGCATGCCATTGAAACCTACTATGGTGCATAATATAACCTGATGTGTATGGTAGGCGGGTCTTGATAAGCGTTGGCTGACGCAAGAGGTATTAGTGTCATCTTAGCTAAGGGCTTAGCTCTTGCTTTCAAGATGGATAGAGGACTTTTTGTTATCTACCTACAAATACCATGAAAACACTCGCTGGCTTTGCGATACGCACCAATTCGTCCCAATTGTCTACACGGTCCTGACTTAGTATAGCATTATATTGCATATTGCACTCTTCCACTGTACAGTACGGAGAAGATAGCCATCCGTTGTAATTTAATTGAAAGTTAGACTTGTCAGCCAATCAGAATAGGTGTAGGATGTTTACAGTTATTCACAGAAGTTAGAATGCATCATTTATCTAGTGCCTATATTGAGTTATATCTCAAAACGAAAATCCTTAGAAGTCAACACTGTAGCTAATTACAGTACTTCATAAATGATGAATATAGTTATGCAATGATAATTCTTCAAGACTTTCAAATATTTCACGGTAAACATGCTTTGGATAGAGAATAAGTATAGAAAATACGGTCACTAAACCTATTTATTGGCATTTGTTTTGTTTAACAAATTAAATACTCAACCATTTATATTCGGTATCGTTTATCTTACGATATAATATATTACTTTGGTATGTATTGTTTACTCTTACAAATATACTTTTCGAATTAAAATAGTATAAAGGGTGCACCGTATAAAGAATATTTTGTCTATTTAAGGTGTCTATTGACATTTATAAATTATAATATGAATTGTTTCGTTATGGATTATCTTTCGATTTATTGAATTTCCTCTCACATTCTTCCAAAGAATTACAACAGAAATGAAAACTTTTAAACATGTTACTCTAATAAAATTTAATTAGAATTTTAAAAATGCTTTCAATTTTCAGGTTAATTGTGTGAATTAAAAGATAAAGGACCATAAATTATGGTTAATTGTTTAGTTTAACAATTATTAATTGTTTCCATTACCTCACCAACGTCATTAAATTGTTGTCTGCCCAAACTGGAATCCTTAATAAATTTATTATATATAAATGAAATACTATGCGCATGATATAGTCTTAAAAAAATGTCCTGCTTAGTTCTGAAAACTCTAAAAAAGACTTGTTTAATATGATTTTAGAGTAAGGCATAATATTTTGTGTATATCAAATTTATGTGAAATAGATTATTATTGCCATATTGTTTCATCCTCAGAACATTGACAAAACTTAAATAAGAGTCATGCAAATTAATTATGGTAACATATTCACTAATTAAAAAATGTGTTTCCCATTTGCATCTTATTGTATAGTTGTTGTGGCCCAATTAGACATTTCTATATTTTTTCTGTTTAAAAGATGCTTTTATAAATGAATATATCAAGTTATAATTTGATATTTTGAGTAATATATATATAGTTGAATTTACATACAAATTCAGAACAAGACTAATAAATCTGGCTATACAAAGCTGTTTCATATAAAATATAATAAATGATAAAGAGTTGTAGCACAAAATGGATTAACATTCTCTTTACTTTATGAATTAATATTGAACTTCTAGAAGTATTTAAAAAAATTGTTATGATATTGAAATCAAAAGCATAGAGAAAGGAAGGATTTGTCAAAATAAGACTTAAAAGACCAAACCTTTTTTGTTTGTAAAGCCATTTAGTATATATATATTTTTATAATATAATTGTTTTAATTAATCTTTTGTTACCTTCACTTTTAAAGTTGGTTACAATGTCTGACGAACTTGATCTTGATGAACTTTTGGAAGCTCCATATAAGAAGGAAGATTTAAATGTAAGGAATTTTACAAATTTTTATTTCTGTAATTCATTTCATCTCTACATACATTACTTTATAATTTTTCTTTTTATTGTTTAGAGTGATCAAAATGGTCATCAATCAAAGAGTCCAAAATCTCCCCAAAACAATGATAGACGATTAAAGGAGACCAAAGACAAGACTGTGCACCGATCAAGGGGAAAAGATGATAAAAAGTATGCTTTAGTCCATCTAGATGCTTATTAAATGAAAAAGGTTTTGTAAAATCATTTAATTTAACATCTCATAGAATTAAATTCTAGATTTGCACTGTTTATAATGCAGATTTGCTCAACTTGCTCAATCAGTGTAATCATCTTGTAATACTCTTCAATTGGTCTTTATAATCGTCATGCATCCGGAAGTTATGAAATTCTATAGGGAGAATGGCCTCTAATAGGTAATATCTCATATCAACAATCCACTTATTGTCGGTAGGTATTTACTTTTCAGACCTAATCTTTTCGCTTATTGTCTGACATCACAAAATTGATTTTTCTGTGTAAAATGAAACTTATTGATCTGCAAAACATTGTTGCAATAGACAGATGCATGAATATAAGAATTGTGGATACATATGTGTCTAATAGTCTCAGTAATAATTGTCTACTTGGAGCTTTATTCAATAAGTACTATTTAAAAAGGTCCTATATTTATTAACTTAATTGAGAATACTTTTTGAATAGTTCTGAGGAATTGGTAAAAATCCTACTTATATAAAAATAGTATTTTTCCATTCAAAATAAAACTCCATTGTTCTTGATTACATAGTTTGTTGGTAGTATTTATGAATTAATCTATGCAGTTTACAATGTTTATTTTTTCTTGTAACTTTTTAAAATTCCTACTAAAAACAACACTTGTTTTATTGCACTGTAATGTTCAAGCTATATACAATGGAAGGAATATTTCAATTGAACATATTTGCATCCTTTTTTTGTCTTCAAGATCAGATTTGCAGATGTGAGAAAGATCATACATAGTAGCATTTAAATTCTTTGGTTCGAGAAGGATGTACAATAAATATACAAATTCTATCTGTCTTGAGTCATTTAATGGTGTATTCTAATATATTTTGATAGTTCTTAATTTTTTTTTGACTTTGTAGAGCAGACATTAATTATTGCTCGGAACAAAAACAATTGAATCGCACATTTAAACAGTGAATGATTTTGTACCATTTTAATGGTTTCCATAAGAATTATTCACGATTCAATGACATGAATAAATGGGATAATAAATATTTTACTAAATAAATACATGTAATTCGAAATTTCATCGTCTGACATTTATTTTTCGTTGTAATATTGATTTAAACAAGAATTTTCTATATCAATTTGCAGACTTCTCTTCCCATAGAAATTGAATTTTGATGTATCTCAGCTGTTTTTCTGAAATAAGTCATAATATACACCCTGGTGAAATTGGTCGTCGGGGATAGCTCACGATATAGTGTCAGTGTAAAAAGGTTCTATATAGTTAATTGGGACGAAAAGAATATTATATGTACATATTAATATTCTATGATATGTTTGTATAATTGATTTTGTGTAAAAGTGATTCTATTGATCTTTGACTATATGCTGTGTTAGTATGAATTGCTTATAACTTTGCTGCTGCTCGGTATTGTAGATCCTAAGAGGTTCAGGGTGCTCTCTCTGACACCCCTCAGACACTGAACACATGTGCTGAATGATTATTAAGGTAACGCGTCATCCTGTCAGGTATTAAAAAAAATCGGAGCTGGTTCTTTTTCTAGAAATAGTAACGACTTTCACTCAGCTAAACTACCTCCTGCTGTATTTTAGAGTGACTGGTTCCAGTAAATAAAGCCATGCAGAAATTCAGTCGTGCTCACCCTAAACGACTAATAAATTTTTATCATATTGCGTATTTTTGAATCTTAATCCTCTTTTACAGGTTCCTGCGCCTCGCTCTTGCGTACCAGAGATCAAATAAAAAGAAAATATCTGTTTATTTATTTCACTTCATATTTCCCCTTGAATGCAACTATCATTTTTATGATTAATAAGTGGATATTTCGAAGTAGTCAGTTTTTCTGTGTATTTTAGTTAACGAATGCCCATGCTTATTTGCGTTAAACTTTATTCGATAATTTTTTATCTTAACTCATTACGATGAACTCATATAGTGAATTCTTGTAAAATGCTAATTACAAAATTAAAATAAATACTTTCTGGTTCTACTTGAATTCATTGTGTAAGTTAATCTATTTCCAGAGATCAAATGATTAGGTATTAATTTAATTACATTTTTGTTGTACTTCATAGTTGATTTTGCGACCTAATTTGTTTATGAAAAGGGACTAAATTTATTTCAGACACCGTTCTCGAAGTCGTAGTCGTACTAAAAAGTCCTCTCGTTCAGAATTGAAGGAAAAAGACAGGGATTCTGGTAAAAAGCGCTCCCCAGATAGATCTCATCAAAATCATGACAAAAACAAATCTTCCAGACAAAAAGATCGCCCTAAATCAAAAAGTCGTGAGCAATCTATTCGCCGAAATGACAGAGAAATGCGTCGATCTCGAAGTAGAGACAAGAAGGCAAAACGGTCAAGATCCCGCAGTAAAGATAAGAAATCATCAAAGAGATCACGTTCCCGGGAAAGGGTTTCTTCTAAAAGGTCTATGTCCAGAGATAAGCGATCTAGTCGGAGGTCTAAATCTCGTGGTCGAGATGAAGACAAAAGGCGGTCAAGTAGTGGCAAGAGGGATAGTTCAATGTCGTTTGATCGTGGACCAAGGCCTAGAAGGTATTTATTTATGTGAACAAATTAAAATAGCAATATTTGTTAATTAATTGTAGTATTTATAGATTGTAATCACTTCCTATTTGAATGGTTTCTTTTAGAGAATTGAGTCCTGAATATACTCCAGAAGAACGTGATGCCCGTACTGTTTTTGTCTGGCAGTTAGCGGCTAATATCCGTCAAAGAGATCTTGAGGAATTTTTCTCTGCTGTCGGAAAAATACGCGATGTTAGACTGATAAGTGATAATAAAACACGTCGTTCGAAAGGCATAGCTTATGTTGAATTTCGTGAAACTACTTCTGTGCCACTAGCTTTAGCTCTTACCGGAACTAAGTTGCTTGGTGTTCCAATTCAAGTAAGTGTTTTTTAGGAGATTGCTCATTAATACTGCAGCCCTATCCTTCCTCAACGAATAACATTATGTTTTCCAGGTTCAAGCTAGTCAGGCTGAGAAGAATAGAGTGGGACAGCCAGTTAGTGCGATGAGTATTCATAATCCTACAAAAGGCCCCCTGCGTCTTTATGTGGGATCACTTCATTATAATATTACCGAAGAAATGCTAAGGGGCATATTTGAACCTTTTGGTCCACTGCAAGATATTCGTTTGATTAAAGATCCTCATACCAATGTATCACAGGGCTATGGTTTCTTAACTTATTACTGTTCTGAGGATGCTAGGAAAGCTTTAGAACAATTGAATGGATTCGAACTTGCAGGCAGACCTATGAAGGTAAAGCAATTTTCATCTGTAAGCTTACAAAACGTTTATGCCTAATTATATTATAATATTATTCTGAATGTACAATTTATACGCACATTCACAATTCTTTTTGGGATTCCCGTCCTTACATAGTGTTACTTTGCCATTTCATTTGTTAAGCTTATCGTGGGACATTGATAATACAACAGCAGAAATGTTACTGCAACTTGTTGTATGGACTTTTGTTATGGGTAGAACTTTTTCATGTTATTTGTTCGACGAAATCTATGGTTGACTAATAATATGTTACATTTCAATGTAGTCTTGTATGACCTATTCATTGGTATGTTTTTGAATTCTGATTTTTTTATTTCCTTCGTCTCCCAACGTTTTCCCCTATAATACATACAGCAGTAATACCCTACACCCTACCACATATATGTAAGCTAAATTCAGAACATAGCAAGTTATAAGCTATTCAGAATTGCTGAATAGAATTATTCTATTCACGAGGTTATCACAAAAAGTTTTGTGTATTGTTGCATTAAATCATACCAGTGCTAACTATTTGATTGTTAATATCAATAGGTTAACACTTGTAACGATCGTGGTCAAATTATATACAATGATGAAGGCTCAGAGGGTGTTACTCTTGATAATGAAGACCTGGATAAACGTGGCTTAGATCTAGGTGCATCTGGACGACTTGCACTAATGGCTAAGTTAGCTGAAGGGACCGGACTTGAAGTTCCAAAATCTAATGCTCCACCAGTAAATGTACCCGTGTCTCAAAATACCAACTCAAGTAAGCCACATACATCCCTTTCGTTATTCTCAACTGCTACTTTAGTATGTAGGTTTACAGGTTATCCTGTAATTATTATTGTTCAGAACATATTAATGGATAGTCGTATTTAATTGATCATATTGTTGTTTAATGGGTTACCTGAATACTATTTTGCTCGATAGCGAAATACATTACTTTTTAACATTTAAGCGAAGTAAAAATGTACGTGGATTATACTTTTGCGTTTAAATGACAGATATGTATATGTACATATATGTATATTGTCTTAACTATGATTTAATATATGTTCACTTTAATTAAAAATTTTAGGTACAAATGTAGTGTCCACGCAATGTTTTATGCTCTCAAATATGTTTAATCCCTCAGAAGTGCCCCCTGATTCTTCATTGTATCAAGATATTAGGGAAGATGTTATCGAAGAGTGTAGTAAGCATGGCGGTATTACGCATTTTTATTTAGACCCTGTTTCTCAGGAGGGAAATGTCTATGCTAAATGTACTTCCATTCAAACCGCTGTGGAGTGTGTCAATGCTTTGCATGGACGATATTTCTCTGGTAATTATATTTTCCAATCATTCAATCATTGTTATCAGAAGTGTTGCCCTTCGTTCAGATTTCATCTTGTCTTTTAAAAAAGCATAGATACGTTAGAAAATAAATTGTGGTGTACAAAATAATCTTAAGTGCCGAAAATTCCAGACATGCAATTTTTTTAGCTGTTATTGGCACTTCTCGTTTTATTTTTTAGGTCGACTCATCACTGCAGCATATGTCCCACTTATGCATTATCACAAATTGTTTCCTGATTCTGAGTATGTCACTTCAATACTGAGTAATAGTTTTACCTGATATTTAGTATTTTTACTAAACATCATGATTTCATCAGTTATAAATTTTTGTGTGTCTTTATATTATGTAATTGTGTAAAAATATTATTAAAAAGTCACAGTTATGAGAAAAATGAGAACATTATGCAAAACTGATTCAACTCTCATTAATTAAAAATTTGTCTTGTTACTTGTCAGAATATTAATATTTTTGTTCATTTAGCCAAATAAATCTGATTTTTTTTGAAGATTTAAAAAGTAACATTTATAGCCATTAGTTAACTTCGCTAGTTTCTGCTGTTTTTGTATTTATTGTATATATATTTCAAGTCTGACATTTATCTCATAATTGCTGTTTCACATTTTTAATTGAATACTTTGTATCTTATCACTGTATTTCGACTGCTCTGTAAATTACTCAAATAAATAATCATTTCTTTCGTCCAATCTAAATTTCTTATACATCAGTACTACAATGCTATACTATAGCATACTTTTTGAAATGTAAGTTAATTACATTTGAATATGGTGAAGTAGATAATCTTACAAATACAATCAGTTAGAGATCGCAGTTAAACATGATATAATCCCGTTGGACTTTTCTATATAAATGTTCCCTAAATCCCTCGGCAAGAAACGTGTATACAATACGGGTTATATTATGTAAAAGCTTTGAAATTAGCAACATAATAACAGTAGTATGTGATGAACTATGATATAAATTGTATTTTTTATTGTCTATAATTATATATTGCTAAAGAGGCCTTCCCTCGGTATCGATTTGTAGATAAAAAGAAGACAATGATTCAACATTAATGTTAATACATTTCGTCAATTCTTAACAAGCAGATATACAATTAGAGAAAAAAATTATGACAGAGCGGACACAATGATTACGTAATCGATGATGAGGGATTGAATGAAATCAATTAGAACTGAATGCACTATCAGAAGAATAAGTTAAATGAGAAGGATGATGATGTAATCAAAATCTAATTGGGTGCAGGCTAGGATTGTCTGCGGATAAGGATGGCTTCACAGATTGATAATTTAAGTTTGTTACTGAGCTGAGCGATAATGTTAAACTGGTTGAGATATTCATTGATGTCCGACACCGCGCAGGTAGAAAGGTGGCAGGTACTACCACTATTGGTCGAATATCTATTAGGTCTGACTTTTGAGTTGACGAACTATATGGGGACATGTTCTCTGATTCGGGCAGACAATCTTTTTCTTCTTGCCGGCGTAACGGAAACAACACAGGTAAATTTGTAGACGACATTGGATCGGTTAGACTGGAGAATTTTGTCTTTAAGAGCGTGAGCGAGAATTTTCTTAATTGTTGGAATGATAAGAAGCTTGGCTGTAGGGAAGGTAGAGTTGATTAATTTATCGAGACGGTTTTGATGAGTCTTCTAAGTTAAAGTCACATTTGAAAGGGATTCTTATGAAAATTAGTTTCGTCTCAAGACCAATAGTGGTACTCGTCACCTTTCTACCTGCGCGGTGTCGGACATCAATAACTCTCTCAACCAGTTTAGCATTATAGCTCAGCTCAATAACAAACTTAAATTATCAATCTGTGAAGCCATTCTTATCTGCAGTCTTAAACTTAATTAGATTTTGATTACATCATCATCCTTCCCATTTAACTTATTCTTCTTTTTATCTATAATTGTTAACTTTGTTTGTTCTTCTCATTAAAATTAACCAACAAATACCGCTAAATTGATGCTATATGGAAAATGGAGCGACTTCATATATATATAAGAAATAAATGGATTCCTATAAATGCCGTGATTTCTGATGATTCGATTGTTATCGAAGTTGATAGTCGACAGGATAGGGCTTCTAGTGATGGCAATGATTATGACGAGGAATCATTTGGTAATACAAATATATTAGTCAAATTATTTATTTACATTATTCTAGCATATTGTTAAATTAATTTATAAAAGTTGACACTATTTGTTTTTGTGTAATAATTTCGATCTTTTAAATTTCAATATATTCAGATCAAAATGTAGGCTTCTTTTTATAATTAGCTTATTATTGTTAGAATTTAATGCAGGTGATGCAGGACATTTTTTAAAGACTGCATTATCTACAAAGATTCCAGTTTTTGTTGTTGTATTTACACTAAAAGATGGCATGACACAATTAATTATCACAAAATAAACACAATGCAATGTGTTTAATTTATTAGTATAAGTAAAACAAAACCCTATGAATATGTATATCATAGAAAGAATATGATTACAATTATTTACATGATATTTGAAATGCCTATTGAATATTTGCTTAAATTAGAGCTTACATGCCATATTTATTTTAGCTCTATATTTCATGATGGTTCAACAATTCTATAAAAAAGAGGTTTATTCTGACATTCTACTATAAAAAATCTTCTATTGATAAATATACCATAATATTACAATAATCAACTTTAATTAAAAAAGTAAAGAATTATTAACTAATTTTTCTGTTCAACGCATCCAGTACAGTCAAACAATACTTTACATGAACTTTTGCATACCTATGGTGCAATTCATTAAAAAAATATTATTCTTTTTATTAGTGTCCTAAAAGTACTTCTTTTGCATGCAATTTAGTTATTTAAAAAAAATTCTCTATTTATATTCAATATAAACAAAAGTCTAATGATATTTAATACTATGTTTTCATTTATTTAATATTAACTACACATATTATTAGATACAGTGGAACCTCAATATAACAAACTTGGTGGGGTCCATTCAAAAGGTTTGTTATAGCAAAAATATTTAAAAATGAAATACATGTACACATAATATGTATTTCAAAATTCTCACATTTATTTTAAATGTTACGAAATAAAAGGCAACTTCAATATTGTTTTATGCTCAGAAGACAAACAATTTGTGTAGTACTACCTATAGGTATAAAACTTTATTACTAAATATATAATTATTGTATTCTAAAGTAGTCCTCGATCTTGGTTTGGTGCCTTGCACTTGATTCCAGAGCAAACCTCAAGATTTGTCTGAATTGGAGGATCTTTACTGCATCAATATCTTGTGTTTCCATCCAGGCAATTGCAGTTGTTAAACTCTGAGAAGCTTCTGAAGATGTAGGAGGACGTGGTGACTCATTATTATCATCTATATCAACATCTGATGAGGAATCTGATATCCCAAGAACTTCATTGATGATGTCTTCATCAGTTAGTGTGGGGCTGTCACCAACATCATCGTCAATATGAAGCCATTCGTTTAGAACACTATTTTCATCCGCGTCATCCAGAATAAGAAGATGCCGGAAATATTCGAGCATTTGTTGATCATTATCATAAGGCTCCACTGCTGGTTCACTATTTGGTAGACTGGGACCTAATGTATTGTTCCACACCTTTTTGATACTTTGCCCATGGATCTGATGCCAGGTATATCATGTCTTTCAGTGTAAATGATTTCAGGTACTTGAGATAATCTGTATCATTTACGAGTATGATGTCACGCAACAATTTTTTTCTATACAGCTTTTTAAATGCTGCAAACTAAAACAACAATCTGGCCCTCCTATTGCAATTCGTGGAATGCAATATCTATGAGTGAAATTCATCGATTTTATTCCGAGAATTTGACTGTGTGACACAGTTCAATGCAGCTATACTCTATTAGATACAAATTCCTTGCTTTTGCCTGCAACAAAAGATACCAAAATTATGCACATTGTATCAATTTTGGTGTCAGACTTACAAAAATTAAATATATAGTAATAAATAATGGGAGCCAAGACTTAGTTGGGTTCGTTATAACCGGGAGTTCGTCATAGCGAGGTTCCACTGTACTTATCATCTTTACTTAAATTTAAAGCAAATATTTTTATTACAAAAATCTTTTATTTAGCTCATTAACTTGAACAGAGCTAAAGTTAGATGAAATTTCATTTTATATTACAGTTGTATCATTTTCAAATTTGATTTTTGATAATATTTTCTTTAATATTGCTTTACAGATTTGGCTGATGATCTTCCTGGTCCCTCACCAGAAATGAGTACTCACAAACGTTTAGTAAGAATTGTTAAGGAAGAGCCTCAGGGTCTTGGAATAAGTATTAAAGGAGGGAGAGAAAATAAAATGCCAATTCTCATAAGTAAAATATTCCGAGGTATGGCTGCTGATCGAACAAATCAGTTATTTGTGGGAGATGCTTTACTAAGTATGAATGGTGAAGATCTGAGGGAAGCAACTCATGATGAGGCTGTGAGGGCTTTGAAAAGAGCTGGAAGTGTAGTTGAGTTGGAAGTTAAATATTTGCCAGAAGTTACTCCTTATTTCAGAAGGTAAAGAGGCTGATATTGTTATTCAATGTTTCTTTATAATTTATAATATGCTTCTTTTCAAAATTTTGAACCAATCAAAAAGAGACGCATACAAAATTTAGGGAAATAATTGTCTTATAAAACAATTTATTTATTTAAAAGTACGTAAATATGAATATAATTTTCATATTGGTTACTCTTAGCCACTTGTCTGTTTTTAAGTTTATTTCCATTTAATCTAATTACGTAATTGCTTAATTGGTTTTAGATCAGTATTTCTGAGTGAAGTTGGATGGGGAGGTGATCCGGGAGTTGTTCCTCTTCGTCTTGCCTATCTATGTCGTCAGATGAGCCTACCAGACCCGTCAGAATGCACATTCGAACTGCACAGTCCTGATGTTCGTAGATGCTGTATTTTGAGAGCGGCTGATAAAGAACGAGCGGTTCAATGGTTTAGCAATTTGCATAAGCAAATCTTGCGACTAAACAAAACTTGCTTAATCGACTTAAATAGGTTGCTACCACCAAACCAAGTGAGTTTAACAAATAATCTATTTGCTCTTTCATATTAATTTATTCATTAATAAAAGGATTGATTCTGAAACTCCGCGCGTAAGATATAATAAATAGTTAAATAATCTGGAATGAAATTTCTTGTATACAAGTTTTTCTTTCTTAGTCATAGAATTTTATTGCGACAGTTTTAATCCACTGTAAGTTCTCATAAACTAGTGATGATATAAATTATTTATTATATGTAGGTATACACAAATCGAGGATATGTTTAAAGAGGTGATGTTTCATGCACATCGCTGAAGGGAGTCTCAACTCTACTTCTGTTCAATCAATTTGCAAGTCTGATTCTGACATTTCAAATATATCTGGATTTTCAAGTGTTGTGTGTTCAGATTCATTCTGTTATTATCTGCCTGTGGCGGTCTATCTGAGGACTTATTACTTATTGATTGGGAAAGTCTTTATTTCTAATGTCTTGTCTGCTGTGACTGAGCAAAAATGAATTGTATGGAGATTCGCTTTCTCATGATGACTAGACGCTTATGTATATGAAGGCTTTCACTTGCTGCATTTCTATCATAGGTAATTGAGGAAGAACTAATCTTAGATGATTTTATCTTACTGAGATCTTATTATTCACAGATTCTTCACTGACTGCGTCACTATTTGATAAAACGAAATCATCATGAAAAGGTTAATCTTTATATCTCATTCGATCATTTGTA
>JAYMFX010292432.1:4197-17041 GCA_036784945.1 Monocelis spectator
AGAGAGAGAGAGAAGATTAGATTGTGCGCCTCATTAAGAGAGACATTACACATCACATTATAGCTCTCTTCAGTATATAGACTGTGAAGCATTATGAAAGGTGGACCAACCACATCGGCACCGCATTTAAGAGTATCATTAAAGGGGTAGATGCTATGCTATGCTATGAACATGCCATATAGTATGCATATAGCTCACAATCCGCCTCTCAATGAGTGGAATAGAAACTTGTAGAGGCGTCTTTTCTTTTGATCTTATCCGCTCATAAAACAGTCTTTGATTGTTTTTGTCATTTGGCTATTATGTAAAGTTATTAGTCCCACTTCGTGTATGAACTAGCCATAAATCTAGTCCAATAACTGGTTTTAGCGTAGAAATTCTTAATGAAGGCTGATAAGGTGTGTATGTATTAAAGGTCCAAATATGCGTATTATTATAATTATGATAGGCGCTCTGCTCATGAAGAACAAATTTTTTTGTAATTATTTCGGCTTTATTGCTAAGCATAAACAATAAAATTAAGAAATTTTATTGTTTGGTGTACCACCTTTAATAAGACATGTAACAGTTTCTAGGGGGCGTTTAAATTAAATTTGGCGCAAATTAAATTCGTAATTCTCTTTTATTACAATTTTGAATTTCTCTATGAAAATGATTTTTAAACACTTCTTATGGGAAATTTAATGTTTAATCTAATCTCTCTCTCTTTCTGACTCTCTGTCTCTGTTTCTCTCTCTTTGTTTCTCTGTCTCTGTTTCTCTTATCTGTCTCTCTCTGTTTCTGTTTCTCTCTTCTCTGTCTCTCTCTCTGTTTCTCTGTCTCTCTGTGTGTCTCTCTCTCTATATATATGTACTATACATACTTAGAATAACCTACTTTTTAAGGTTTCTCTATCTGCGAGCTCGAGGTGTTAATGCTCTGAAAATTTTGTTTTCCAATTTTCATAGAGTCACCGCAATAAAATGGAAGTCATAAATGTCATTGAAATCATGTTTTTATTTCGCTCGTTCATAGCGTGTATAATGATATAAACAGCTGAAACAGTCTCAATAAAAAGCAAAGGTTAACCTGATGAAACAGGCTTGAATTGTCGGGAATAAGATGAATCGAGGCGTGGAAATATAGTAATTTCGACTGTTCTTTTATTATTCAGAGCTGATATGCGGTTCATATTTTTTCATTTCTGGTGCAAATTACTTATCAGATATGGCGAGATTTAGGGTCGAATGGACTTGTTCGAAGAATAAATGAATTAAAAAAATATATTAAAGTCAAATCCGTATACCTATTTGTATAGTCGTTGCAAGCGAACCGAATTAAGCGATTTTAACAGAGTAATTATAGACTCCATAGATACTTTAACTGTGCGAACATTTCATGTGACTCAGGATTTTTATGAGAGCTAATGATATCTATCTCTTTAATAAGAGCTGACTGTTAAATGACCCTCCAATTCTATGGAAAATGACTTCCCTTGGAAACGAAGAGCATACAGAGATTACATAGTATCCAAGAGAAGTCTAAATTTCCATAGAATTGGAGGGTCACTTAACAGTCCTATAGTAATATATCTACCAAACAAATATCTATGAGCTCTTACAAAATAATGTTCTTAACCGACACAACCTTTTATAAGCACCATTATTGATAAAGTCTAAGAACTTTCTACCGCGCTATAGAAATTTCCTAAAGTTAATCTTAAGAAAATGCATCCTATATAGGATATTTACAGATTCTGGATTTCAATGTAGTCAGTGGGTTAAACATGCACCATCTTATACTATCATATAAGGATCAATAAGAGTTGACAAATTAGAATCCATGGATCAGTGCAGGGATATAAAGAAAACTCAATAATTTTTAAATGACATAATTTCCATTTCTGAATAAAATACAAACAGATAAGCAGCAATATATATCTATTGACTTTATAATACAACCTAAGTACGTAGTTTTTATCTAAGTAATATCATATTAGTAAATTTTAGGATAATTTAGCAAATCACCTGGTTATACAAAAAAATTATTTATCGTAGGCTGTTTTGCTTATCTGTGTAGTAGTTAGTATAGTAGTGGATGCAAAAGAGTGGCCTGTCACATTTCATCACTGCAGCCACCTATAAAACAACTCCTCGGCACTGCTATTCCACTACTGGAATGCTCCTGTTTTCGAAAAGCCACTCGCTGTCAGAGAAAATCCATGTCACTGTCAGAGCACTGCCAGAGTCTCGGTGAGCGCGCAGTTACTCCCAGCAAACTCGAGATCTTCAAACCAAGCGCGAGGCGCTGCCTGTTTCCTTCCGAGTGAAGCTTGTCAACCCAAATCAAGCTGAATGGAGACGTCATTTTCTCTTAATTTGGTTAGACAGATCTTCCATTCTGGTGTCATCTTTGTTTAGCGCCAGCTCAACCGGTCTACAGTAGTGATAAGCATTAGGGCAAGTGGTCAATGTCAGCGCGTCACTTTGAGTTTGTTTGCCTTCTATACTGCGAGGAAGTCAGTAGAATTTAATTGTTTTTTTCTTCTTCTCTTTCTGTACTCTGACTTCCTTTCCTCCATCATCGACGTTGTGCGCTATGTTGTAAATTTATTTCGAGAGAGCTAGAGAGAGACTCACTCCAACAGGCTTTTACTATATTATCATGATAATTATCCTATAAAACTTTTAATAAAGAAATAATAATTGGATAAAAAATACATTATTTTATTGTTTTATAAATCTTTTTTGAAATAATAATGAAAAGATTAAATTCCAAAATGACCATAATATTATACTTTTGTTTAAATTTCCATATTACTCGAAAAGATATCTTCTTCACGAAACAATATATATTGTACATAAATTATCTTTATGAACAATTAATCGTGAAGTGGAATGCTAAAATTCTCCGTCAGTGTTACAATGTGTGTGTGTGTGTGTATTTGCTCTGAATTATCTACTTCATGGTGATAATTAGCGCTATTCGATTCTTGTTTTGTTATAGCAGTGTATATTTATGTAGAATTTAATGTTTCATTATGTACTTATGCACGCAATCATATATCGGAGCAACTCGCTGATGCAACGACACTGCAATCGCCTCAGATCCAATTTCAAAGGTCAATTATTCGTATCTCTTTGTGGTGCCGATGGGTTTGCAATCAGCTAATTGATAAAAATATTCGATTACTAATACTAATTGATGTGTGGCGACCGGGCCCATATTTTATATACATATTATTAGCAACATATTAACATTTAATTCGATACATTCAATCTATATTTTACCTAAGGTCACGTGTATATTTAGTTTTATTATTATATTTAGCATGAAATTTAATGAAAAACTATTTTTTCACTATACATAATAGTGGTACAGTTTCAACCGCATAAATAGATGATAGCTCTGTGCGGTTATTGAGGCCAATCAAATCGTTTCTCTCTAGTTGTGACGTAAGTATTTTATTTTCAATGACTTTTTGGAGACAGGAGAGAGACAGGAGAAAAACAAGAGAGAGACAGGAGAAAGACAAGAGAGAGACAGGAGAAAGACAAGAGAGAGACAAGAGAGAGACAGGAGAGAGACAGGAGAAAGACAGGAGAAAGACAAGAGAGAGACAGGAGAAAGACAAGAGAGAGACAAGAGAAAGACAGGAGAAAGACAAGAGAGAGACAGGAGAAAGACAAGAGAGAGACAAGAGAGAGACAGGAGAAAGACAAGAGAGAGACAAGAGAGAGACAAGAGAGAGAGACAGGAGAGAGACAGGAGAAAGACAAGAGAGAGACAGGAAAGAGACAGGAGAAATACAGTAGAGAGTCAAGAGAGAGACAGGAAAGAGACAGGAATAAAGACAGAAGAGAGACAAGAGAAAGACAGGAAAGAGACAGGAGAAAGACAAGAGAACGTCAGGAGAAAATTAATGCTCTCAAACTCTCAGGACCATGCTTAAATTGTTCAACAACGCTTAACTCTTCTTATAAGGTGCCGTTATTTAGTAAAACTCTACTATATTTAGAATACTGTAAGGTAATAAGAGTTTTCATTATAGGCAGCCATGTTTCCTGGACAGTTTGGTTAACAGTAATATTGAGTATAATAGACTGTCCTCTATATTTATTTTGAATCGCATTTGAATTTTTTTGTTGATATTTGTCATAATCAAAATGTCCATTTCTTCTTCATTCTATGAAAACTTGAATTTATATGTTGTATAGAAATATGTCGTTGACCTATTGTTTGATATAGAAAAATTATTTCATAATCTTTAGTTTTAAATAGTTTTAAAGAATTAAAATAAAGAATTATTGTGTTTATATATTTGGCAAAGTATAGGATCATTATTAAATAATATAATCGCAGATATATAACCAACGATTATTAGATAATGCATCACATTTTTAATGAATTATAATGTGACTTAAAAATTGAGAAGATATAGGGCATATTAGGAGATTATGTGTGAGAGATTGATGATGGGAGATGACGGATAGCATGACACTGATCTGGCAGTTTCACTTCACTGCCTGCCTGCCTGGCTATACCACAAAACTATTGAGGGAGTCAAGAGAGAGAGAGAGAGAGAATGAATGGCATTAGGAGCTATAGTTACGTAATGATACACCTCTCATGATTCCTAAATATTGTGAGAAATTCTATAGAGCTGTCAATTTAGACAGTCTGATAAAATGCACAGCCCTCTCTCTCTCTCTCTCTGTGAATGCTTTGGGAATTGAATTGCTCGAGATTATATTGTGCACTACTTTATGACAAATTGATTAATAGCTTGTTTGACAGAGGAGACAGATGAATCTGGCTTTAAATGTGAGGATTCCCTTACCCTCCTGTACACAAACAACTATATAAGCTCTCTTAATGCCATTAGACGCTTATTGCCAATGTGTCTGTATATAGGCGAGCACTTCCGAGGAGCTGTCATATCAATTTTGTGTTCTTTCAAAATTCGTTACGTATGTCAACTGCTCTGACAGAACTGTCATCTTATGTCAATTCTAACGACTTTAACAACCCATTCTGATTAAATTGGAAAACAACAACGAGAGAAATACACTTGATAGAAAATATATTCCCTTAATTCATTTGGTGTGCAAATATTTATGCATTAGGCTTAAATTTGTACAACTCTAAATTACAATCTTTTCAAATTTGAAAGGTTGCTTCTATTAAATTTGTTTTAAAGAATGTTTCTTAACTTTACTAAATACATATGTAAGTATATGGGTGTCCCAGTATATGTTGTGCATTATATTATATTTTGATTATATCATTTGTTTGTCAGCTACTGATAGTGGCCTAGGTGTTAAATACTCAGGGACAAAGAGATCAAGCCTTCTGCTTTACATCAACACTGCGAGTCTTCTGCTTTAAGAAGGAAGGTCTACATCCGGTTTCATCAATTCCTCGAACTAATAGTACATATTTGTAAATAACATCATCGGCGATACAACAATCTCTTATCAACTTATCTCTCCTTGAATGTTATCGATATATAACAGGAGGTATAGGTAAACAAAAATAAATTTCTTAATAAGAATTTAATAAATCATTTATTGAAATCTTTAATTGATGTGTGTACATTATTTAGAGACAATACAATATACAATATATACCGGCTTCATAATCATGGAGACTAGAAAATCAATAATGTATCATGTACAATCAATAATGTATCATGTACAGTCGAAAATATTGCAAAAGTGACGGCAATTTACATATTGGTAACAAATATGGTATATTAGTCTCATTCTGAGAGATTACAAGCGTAGGAATCTTACACATTTATATACGTAACTTTACATAATTGCGATTTGTGTACAAACAATCAAACAAAACAATCAAACGAAACATATAAATTATATGTATCTACAGAAATGAAATGTCTATTGAAAGCATATATAGGAGATAAATCTAAGTTATTGGAAATCACATGAACACGAGCAGTCTTGTTAATTCTAGTTACACTAGACCAGCTCCAAACGGATAGTTTGCTAAATGCGCGGCTAGTCTGGAGGGCATGGGTGGACGGAAAGGAGGAAAAGGTCGGGAAGGTGACATGAGCGACTTGGCAAGATCGAGTGCTGCTGGATTATACATTGACATGTTGGTGGGATTTGGGTTTGCATTCGCATTTGGTTGAGGTGCCGCGGTGTCTTTCTTTGTCAGGTGCATTTGCATGTGTGAGATGAGATCATCGGGTGAGGGGCAGTGCTTCCCACAGTAGATGCAATACTCGGCAGTCACACAACCAGAGCTCGGAGTGTTCATAGTGCTTGTAGGGGGGCTGAGGGTTGCGCTCGTCAATTGTTGAAGCGACGCCAAATAAGCTGCATAGGGATCACTCAGAAGTTTCTGTTGGAGACACTGCAGACAAGCGCACGGCCGGTGGGTCACGTGACAGTGAGGACAATATGGATCCATACAAGGCGTGTTTGGTGAATGTGTGGCCATTAGAGCGGCTGGCCAAGATAATCCCAGAGAAGCGTAGGAGTTATAGCCCAGAACATTGTTCATAAGGAAATTGGAGGAGGGACTTTTATGTTGAGGTGAGGTAGATCGATTGTTATTTTCTATCGAAGCATTTTCGGGAGACTTCTGATTTGAAATGGTCGTGTTAGAAGTTTTGCGAGCTATGGGAGAGCGACTTCTTGATCTGTTACTCGGATTTGGTGAAGCATTGACCGGAGATAATTGGGAAGTGTCTGGACACACTGCACGGGGAGAACTCCTAGCTGAACTGTAGCTGTTATGACTCTTTGACTCGGGCGTTACAATTGCGGAAGAATTCTTCTTGTGAGGAGTGGTGTTGACGTTTGGAGAATTTTGCGTTCTCTTTCTGTCTGACAGAGAATGATTATTGTTATTGAGCGATTTTTTCAAGGGGAGTATGTCTTTACCAATATTGTTGCAGGTCTCAGCCAGAAGTGCTAATGGACTTTGCTTTACATCCGTCTAAAATGATTGAATAAAAGAATCTTATATAAAGTTATATATTGTATAAAGAAATAGATATTCTCTCAATTTTCAACTCCTCTCGTTTCCTTAATCTTATACGTATGTATTATGATAATGTAAATTTTAACCGTGACTATTCCCGAACAAATATTCGGAAATAGTTGTTTGATTAAACAAGTCGGGTTTATGTACCGGAAGCAATTAATCTCAGCTTATACCTACTCTCTACTATAAACAAAAAATCAATTAAATTAAAATTTCTTCGAAGCTGCCGTTTGTTGAAATGAGAATTTGATGAATTCGCATGACATCAATTGTGTCAAATGTTATGCATGATCAGATCGGATCGGATCGGGAATATTCCCATTTATTATGGCGCGGTTGTTATTCTATATATCGAATTGTGTATAATATGCTCATAATGACAGTTGGTTATGAAACTATACAATCATTTTCATTTAGAGAATAAATTATTACATTATCATTCTTATTTGCAGTGTACGTATGCATATTTACATAGTTTCAAATAGAAAAATTAATTAAGTTAAACAATGTTATGACTGCATTATGACTGTAACTAAATACTAAGAGGTCATAAATCATTTTCAATGGCGAATATAACATTAGTGAATGCGATTTTATAGAAATTTATTGCTCTGGTGCGAGATGGCGGCTAACAGAGAATGTGCTGCTCTATGAGCAACAACTAAATCATTAAATCAAACTAGAGGACGGCTCTATGTGAGCGGAATTAGCTATAGTTGCAACTCTAAATACACTTTTATTGCAACATCAAAGCCAGCGCGCCGATTTCACCATTAGAGAGAGAGAGAGAGAGAGAGAGAGAGTCGTATTATAACCAGGTTTACAACAGCCTAATCTATATGCATATACACTGCAAATAGAACATTATTTCAAATAAATTCAATACAGAGTCGTGGCTATTACACTACACGTACATAGATATACGCCTCTCTTTGGGTATATCTATACCTGCCTACCTATATGAACAGATTATGAGATATCTTGATGAATTTGAGAAGTTCGAAAAAAGTAATTAATTAAAATTATCGAATGCATTTTATATAAAGGTGAAATGAGATGATAGTCTCTCTCTCTCTCTCGCTCTTGAATGTTTAATTTTGTGTGGTAAATAATTAAAAAAATGTTGTTGTTTTCTCATCAGAGTTATGAGTTGGCCTTATTATTATTATTGAAGCTTCAATGTAAAGATTATGTAAATAGCAGTTTATTTTTAAAACAATCGGGGAAACTGGAAAATGTTTTATCAAGAATAAATTGCGCACACGAGTCATTTTAAATTGAATTCATTTCGTTCTCTGTTCTCAATTCGTGTTGTTGTTCTATACTATATAATATAGAGTGAAACTCGGCGTAGTTTACAGAATCGATATTATCATCAGCTCGGCAAAGAATTCTCAGTTTCAGGCTTTTCGTTGTTATATAGACAGAAGAAAGACAGGGAGGTGAAAAAAATCGATTGATGAACCACGCTGAAATTAGAGGGAAAGCTGGTTGACAGATGCCAAAGCTCTGTCTATCTTTCTCGTCAACCAAATCAAGAGAAATGAAGAGGTTTGAAACACAGCATTGGAGTTTGCTGTGTCTCATATACTTCACTTATTACAACTAAATTGATATCTCTTATACAGTTTGATTATTCATCAAAAAATTGCACCTTATAAGTGTAGCTATATCGAGATTGTATATCGGGGGAGATTGTTCGATTTCCACTGACGACTATATAGTCAGTATAGTCCTATGACTGACTATATAGGACAGCAGAAATATAGGATAATTTAACAAAAAGCCGAATACTATAAATAAATCGTATAGACCTCCTACCTATTATGTAATATAAACATAACTTGGGAACATTATTCGAAACAGATTTTAAATGTGAATTCGTGAATACCTAATTTGAATGTTGCCAATGAATTATAATTCCCAAAATTATCACGGGTATCACGATAACACTTTTCTGACAAATTGCCCATCTAAGCGGGGGGGAGGACGGGCCTGCTGTTTGCCTATATAAGTATAATTTCAAAGTTTAGATCTAACTCATGTGAAAGTTTTCTCAAACAAATCGAAATTGTTTACTATTGAGCTACATATATATAAGGGGTTGTGTGTGATATTTACGTGTTGAATTATTGTCTGTTACTATACAATTAGTTTATACAGTCGAGTAGTGGAGGAGCCGAACTATAACCACAGCACACAGCAACTATTTACCATAAACAATTCAATCGATTTGGTAGTAGTGGCACCCGCTGAGTAACAAAACATTCGTCGCTCTTGGTGCAATATGCTCTAAGCCCAGCGAAATGCTCTTTTCTTATTATGGGAAAACAAACTGTTCAAACCATACCAGGTATAGAATTCTGTGGCCATGCATAGAGATCAGTCCAGCAATCTTTCATAAACTTTCACTATTATACAGAAATTCTTGTTTAACAAATTGATGAATAACTATATATTGTCTATGATTTGTATACCTACTTCTCAGTGAAATTTGCTTTAATCTATTTGTTCCATAGATTTGTTCACATTCAGTTATACCTATTTAGGTAAATGACTGTACCAATATATCTATATAATTTGGTTTAATTATTAATGTTTATGGGGAGAGTAATTTACATGATTGTTACATTCTTTATTATATAACCAAGAGACAATTAAATGTTTTCATCATATAGGTACGCTGAATATCTACAGTTTTGAAAGAGTCCACAAAAATTCCCTCATACATAAATTTAAGATTGAATATTTCTATTGTCAATTCATTAATTATTAGGTATTATATGGAATCAAGTGATTATCAAAAAAGCAATATAAAACAATTCTTACCGATACTCGAAGAGGATCAAGGTAGTACACGGGTTTAGAGCTGGCCTGACTCGTGGGAGAATTATCAGGACTATTGGTAGAGGATGACATGGTCAGGGATAAATTTCGACACTTTTCAGATTCAAATGATGAAGAAAATTGTTCTCTTTATTAGGTAGATAGGCAATGAATGAGTTATCTCGTAAACAGTTTATTCTCACGGATAAAATTCTGTCTCGGGTTTATCTCGTAAACATGTAAATTTTAATTCACGAATTTAATTGACAGTCAGTCAAAATTCTGCCAGTAGTTGAACAAAAATTCTTAGATATAAAGCATATCACAAGCAGTGTTTGCAGCGCAGTTGTCAAATCAAAGCGAACCGCGCCTCATCCAATGAAATCGCGTGATTTCTTCTCTTGAAACTAATCTTCTCCTCAGCAATCTATCTGCACAGCGCGGCGGCTATCTATCTGTCTGTCTGTCTGTCTGTCTGTCTGTGCCTGGATAATCTGTAGCAGGCTAGTGTGGTGGTGTGTATGTATGTGAGTGAGTGAGTGAGTGACGCTTTTCTCTGCTAGCGATTATTATGACACACAATTATCAGGACGAGAGCGATTCTATCAAGCGATTGAAGTGAAGAATGGGCCTCTTGAAATGACAAAGACACCGCCATTCCCTGTCACAGCTATGATCCACTCTAGCCGACTGTCAATCAAAGTTGACGCGGGACTGCATCATCTTGCTGCAGAGTCATCTAAGCGTGTTATCTAAGCTGTTATTGTCTGCTCCCCCTGTCAGGCCTCCTGGTATACATATAATCGTGGAGCAGGAGTGTCAGATCCTTGTGAGATGAAAGTGAAGCGCCAATTTGACTGACAGATTATCCATTGCAATATCATAATACGCTTGCAGACAACTAACTACAATCTGTCAAGCATTACATTTCTCGCTAGTGCACAAATCTTGACAGACCAAGGAAATCTTGATCTCCGTGTCAGAACACCGACACAGAATAAACATTATGCTTAGCTGAATCAAATGTGAACAACATGAAAACTATATAGGTAGATAGGTATGAGAGACAGAGTGTCACTGAGAAATCAATTTAATATAATAATTTGCTTTTCATTTGCTTATTATTTAGACTTACCTATATGTCGATGAATATGGCATTAAATAGAGGAGGAGATTATCCATAATTACCTACCGCTTTCATTTTTATGATTATAACAAGCACAGCGCTCTTTTATATGCTGACAATTAAGAGCAATTTTGAATACAATAATAAGCACGCCTGCACTATAGAGATGAAATTAAAATTAAATGAATTCATAAGACAGTTGATGTGAGAAAATGAATCCTTTAATAATACATAAATTGAAAATATTGTTAAGTATTGAAGATGATAAGATATAAAAGGTTCTACTATTTGTATATATTTGTATATACTACTCGATTATTTGTGCAGAGTGTGTCCCGATTTCCAACACCATATGGTCATTCATATGACCATGGTCGTCCCATTTTTATAATCTATTACTGTATTACTATCTCGCCATTTGCTATAGCAGAGATCGGAGTTTTCTTATCTGATCATTTTTCTTCCCAACAATTCGATTATTCGCTACCATCTATTATCTCGGGACTAACAAATGTTGGCGGATAATCGAGGGTTTGTACTATTTTTGTTTCTGATTTATTATAAAGAATGAATGATATTGAATAATTTTTATACTGATGGACTTTTTATATAATAAAATGTCATATCTTTATCATTCATTTCACCCGGATAAACAAAGATAGTTAGGTATAGTTAGCTCCTCAGTTTCTGTCTCACTAATATATAAAAAACAACTTTTGTCCACTCTTTAATATTGCGTGCTAAGGATTCAAGTATTATAAGGTAATTCAAGATTTACATTTTACAAAATGAAGGTATTAAATTTCTTTCATTTCTGTGTACATATTTGTATTTTCTGAGAGAACTCTGATGACGATAACATTTCAACGATCTAAGTTTCATTTAAGTCTACTCCCATTTCCCACCGCATTCTATATACCTACAATTAATGAAATGTAAATTTCTTCAAAGATTTTAGTTTCTAACTGTTGTTTTTATATAAAATTTCTTGCCGAGGAAATGATAAAATACCTGCTTCCTCATATCCCACACTTAAGGCATATGCAAGTAGATTTTTATAACATATCGCTATATGAGGGATTAGATTTTATTATAAATTCTTTAAACAATTACTATATTCCATAATACCCAGTAATAAAATGGCGATTATAAAAACTGTAATCGACGCTGACACCTCTTGCTTGCTTTGAAGTATTTCGGCACAGAAATGTGATTAATCCCAATAATTCAGTAATTATTACTCAGTCACATAGAGGTTTCAAATTTGCAACTTAATCTTTTAAATTGTCACGTCATTGTTTAATTAAATACTTTGATCTGAAAGAGAATATCAGTTGTATAGTTACACGAAGTATTAATAATTAATATTAATGAGATTTTAATCTAGTCTGTATTTCAAAAATCTGGTTCACCAGCATTTATTTTAGATATATAGCCCTCAAGCATATCATGTGTGTAATAGCTAAAATATTCTCATTTGGTATTATACAATTCTTGAATTTTTAACATGCAGTATAGTTTTCTAATATTTTTTCAATATACATAGTAACTATCTTTTAGGGTATATTATGAATACATAATATATAACGCATTACGCATTATCATACAAAAAGAGAATTTTAGGTCAATGCTAAAATACGCAGAAGCCAAAATACCAAAACTTTTTCAAAACAAGACCGATTACACGCAGGTCGAGCCAAACTTAAGCTCTCTATATACCTCTCTCCAGATAATACTAAAACCTCATGACCATATCTGAAAGTGGTCGGACATAGTGGTCAAAATATGTCCGAAAATAGTGATTTTTTACTATATTACTTACAGCAGGAGCCAAAACATTTTCAAATCACGACCGATCACACGCAGAAGCCAAACTTAATCTCTCTACACTACTCT
>JAYMFX010292543.1:3310-17038 GCA_036784945.1 Monocelis spectator
AAATCAAATATTCCAGATATATTTGTCAACAACAAGTTCGATTAGGTCTAGTTTCTGCCAATTATGTTCACTTCAGGCGTGCCATAAGGATCAATCCTTGGTCTTTTTCTATACGCAATCTCTATACAGGAGACTACCATCTCTTTACAAAAGAAGCCATATCTCAATCCGTTAGGCCATCCCATTTCCTTTCTCTTCTCCCGCCCATGATTCCAATCTTCTCATACCGCTATACAAAAATTCTACTAATATTCATATCTCACATAGGAACATTGTCACATAGGAATACTGGTATAGATCAAAGTGCCTCAAACTAAACGTCTCAAAAAGGAAATCTCTCCCTTCCTGACTTCAACAAGGTGAAATCCATGAAAGTTCCCGAGCTCACATTAAACTATAAACTGACATAGGATAATCATTTCGATTATTATGGGAATTTGCCTCTTAATGACTATACGGTCTTCGCATTCTTAAAGATATCCTCAGCATATCAGAACTCGAATCTTTTTATCTAAGGACGATTCAATTCATTTTTGACTATCCCTGTTTTGTAGGTATTCTAATTAAATTTGAAACTCAATTAAATTATATATTATTTAAAGAAATGTTCTTCCAGACATAACTTCTAGACGTATCAAATAATCTATGAACCTGTTTAAAAGTATTTGTTAAAACAATAATCATATTTTGCATGATTATCTCCTAATAATATTTCCAATAGATCACCTAGAATCATTTTACCCGTTACAGTTACTAATCGCAAATTAAATACTTTCATTATTTATTGCTCTATTGCTCATAATAATGATTGTAATTAATCGGATGTTGGTTGCGTTGCTTGTTTGTATCTGTTTTTTAAAATTTTTAAAAGTCTTTCTATATCAATTATACCTGAAAGATAGCAAGCTGACAGCATCTGACACCACATAAACAAACAAATTAACAAATATATCTATGCGCTTAAAATCTATACACAAATTATGGTCTAAGAGTTGATAATTTGAACCTATATACAGTATATAGAATAGTCTTCCAAGCTAACGTACTTAGCAAGCTCATGTTGGTGCTCTAGGATGGTTGGGATACACAACCGACACAGAAAAAAAGCCTCCTACGTCGATTCCAAAAATTCAAACTTTGTAAAAAGAAAGAACATTTTGAAAACGGGAAGGACGAAATTGTTTTAAAAATTGTTTTAATACTATATATTTTATAGCTTATTGTAATTTATTACTATAAGTAGTAATATTTCGTTCTCCACGTTTGAAAATATCATTAAAGAACATGAATACAGACTTTTCAAGAAGATCCTGTCATCTAAGCATCACATTCTGCGCCATTTCCTTCCTCCAACAAATGAACATTGATATTCCACTGGGTCTAGGATCAATTTTACACGCCAGGCATCAATCTCCATTTGGTGAACTCCAGAATTTGTTTTGTTAGGCAGTTACACTTTAGTATCACAGCTTATTAATATTAGCTATCTCTCTATTATATATAGCCATATATCATTTCTATTCATTTATAGTTTGTAAGGCAGTTTTGCAACTTCAAATTGCCAATTATATGAATTATATTGCATGAAAAAAAGAGAATTGGAATAGTCAGAAATAGTACATTTTTAAAATACCAAAAGTATTCAAATTGTTTTTTTTTATTGTTACATATTTATGCTAAAACTATGATTTTTGCAATTTATGTCAATTTGTTTAAGATGCTGGAACACTGGTGCTGGTAGCAGTATTGTCTGGAGCAAATCTGGCATAACAAGGAGCGAAAACAAATCTCCTATACTTCCTGATAATCATAAGATAAACGTATGGGTTCACGCATGAATTACCAGAGGTTAACAGAGAGCTCAGTGTTTGCTTCCACGTAAAAAAGTAACCGACAAAACCTACAACTCCAAAATTTGCCAAAATATAATGAAATTGTCCATAGCCAACCATGGCTAAAAAGCAAATAGCGATTACAATTGTTGCCAAAGTGAACTTCTTGGAAACCTTTTCCGAATGATCTTGGGTGGAAGTTAGATTTGTCGACTTACTTTTCATCTTGACAATGATAAAACTGTAAATCGCAAGAAATGTCACAGCCGGAAACGCATAGCTGACAATGAAATACATCGGAGCGTAAACGATAAAAAAATTGGTTATTAATTCGCTGCCAATTCTATAAGCAAAACAGGTCCCATTATCAAAATTAAAATTCATCTCGAAAAACATTGGAGTATTGAAAATTAAGCTGAAAAGTACACAACAGAAGATAAGAACATAGCCAAAACGAATGGTAACTTTCCTATACTTCAATGGAAACGCAAACATCCCCAGACGATCGAATCCAGTGCATAGTAAAATATAAGCGCTTAGTTGAACAAGAGAATAGTAGAAGTACATCGAATGCCAACCGTAACAAATGAGAGCATCCAACCACAAATTCCTCCCGGTCATCCATAAATATGCCTCCGCATTATGAACAAATGAAACAACGATCAATACCGCATCGACAACAGTCTGTGATCTTAAATAGACCATACTCATTCGAGTGCCCATCTTATGTCGAAAGAGAAAGGAAAGGAGAAGGAGATTACCCAGTAGTCCCACAGAGAGACATGGTATAAATGACATCTTGATTGGTTGGTGAATATATTTATAATCAAATGTTTCATAATATTCAGAGTATTCATCCACATAATCATCGGACATTGTGGCAATTATGGAAAAGAGGAAATTAAAACATCACGGGAGTGTCATATTATATATAAGAAATATTTAGTTCTAACTTGAATGGGATTGGATGACTTTCGATAGACTGTATATCTAAGTAGATTATGACACGACAAAAATATCAAATTGAGTATCAAGAGATTGGATAAGTATTGTATGTATAGTGTTAAAAAATAATCCCTAATAGTTGAAACCATAGAGTAAGTAATAATACCAAGAGAGTTCACTCTCTAAAATACAGAAACGCACATAATAATAAGAATAATAATAAACTTTAAATGTAGAATGTAGAGCTAAATAAAGAAATGTCTTTTCAGGTTTTCTTAGCCAAGTTATAAAGTTGTTGCAGATAAGCAGCATGCATCTTGATGTTTCAGAGTCTTCACATGGCTAGTTTGAGGAATGTCTCGATTTCAGTTTAAAAAGAAACTTGGATATTATTTAGACTGGTAAGTCTTTTGATATTAAATTTATTCATAGTGAAAGGACTAATATTTATTGATGAGTTCATTAAAATTAGTTTTGTTGACATGGTTAAGTTTGATGTTATATCAATGTCTTCCTGAAATATATTATTAAAAACATTATCATTATCATTAAAAGCAGATATGAATTTTTGAAAAGAATAAGATCTTTCAATGGTGTCAGTTTAGTGCTATAACCATAGAAATCGACTAATATTCTGGCTTCCTCTCGGAAAAACAAAATAGTTTATTTCTATGGGTATAACAATTTCTTTTTCAGTGTAGGTCTGTTTATGCAATTTGGTGATTATGTATAGAATATTTATAGGCAGGAGTGGGCTATTATGAGTACCTAGGTATAGATAATAAGAATCTCAGGACTACTGCAGGGCTATTAGGATATCACTGTGAGATTATTTTCATGGGTAGAAACATAGATCTACATTGGTTGTTCGGGTATGGTACCTTCTGGTTGAGATTGAGTAGATGAACATTTTGATGTTTAATTCAACTCTGGGGATGGTTGTAGATATTTGAATATCGATTTGTTCCTACCAAGAGTCAGAAAATCCTATCTTCACCATTATAAATTGGTAAAGTTCAAGATGTCATAGTGATGACGAAACTCAATATCGGATTATAATAATTCTTTTATTAAATTAAAGTATAAAAGGAGCGCTTTTTAATGATATAGAATTCATAATAATGTCTAGCAGGATTATCTAAACATTCTTGTTAGAAAAATATTTGTATATTTCTTAATAAATTTTATATCATTTTGTTCAATCTATCTTACTAAGCAAGAAACAAACTAATCGTGCTAGATTAGTTTGTTCTCTCCCGGATTTTAATAATTATTTTACTAAATTTAATAGTAAAATAATTATTAAAAAGCGCTCCTTTTATACTTTAATTTAGTAAAAGAATTATTAAAATCCGATATTGAGTTTCATCATCAATATGACATCTTGAACTTTACCAATTTATAATGGTGGAGATAGGATTTTCTGACTCTTGGTAGGCATAAATCGATATCCAAATATCTACTAGCAAGAGTGGTTTATGGTTTGGTTTCACTCTCTCACTCTCTCACTTACTAACTCTCTCACTCTCACTCTCTCACTCTATGATTAATGGTTTCACTCATTAATATAATTTCGAGAGGATATTATAAGAAACAGGTTATTGTTATTCATAACTTATGACATTTTCTTAATGATATTATTCATTTTGAAATATAGAAAGAAAAAGATTCCATTTTGTTTGAAATGAAACTATAGCTGCCCTGTATTGCTTCAAGATAGCGCTTTGAAAATTTTCACTATTCTATTTATTTCATTTAATTTCTTAGAATCGAAATATATTTCCTTAAATGTTTTCAAAAATTTCAAAGTTTTATGGAACTTGAAACTTTGAAATTTGAGAATGAGATTTTTAATAAACTTTCATATGAAGGACAAAGATTATAATAATCTTGCACGCCGATTTCAAAGACAACCCGTCACGTTATATTGCATATTGCTGCAGGTGTTTCGATAAAGTTTTAAAGTTTAACATCAAAATATTATATGCATTGAAAATAAAACTCGCTTTAATGACTTGCTTACTAAAATGTTTAAAATTCATAAAAATGCACTGAATTAAACTAATTAGGAATACAACCTATAAATACAGTATAACTCAATTTTACCTTTCTTCCTACTTAGTTAGAATGTTCTCAAAGGTTTTAATAAAATTATAAATTAGGGTCGTCCTGCGGCCCATCAAAGTTCTTAAAAATCACAATGGTCATATTACTGCCTATTTTTATATTTCTGAAATAATTGAGTGTTATTTAAGAAGTATGTAAATAGAAGAAACGTTATTTTAAATTATTATTTGCATTCCTTATATCAAACCTGATTGCAGCTATCATGGGCACATCGAATAATTTAAATTAACGTTTTCTCTACTACTTATAAGTATAGTGACACAAAAATGATTATGAAATTCGAACTCAGCGACCTCGCTTACCCTATACTACATTTGTTTATACTTTTATATTTATTTAGCTCCATTTTAATTTTACTCAAATTTGATTGGCTGATTTGACCTTGACCTACATAAAAGGCTATTATTTAGCTCCATTTTAATTTTACTCAAATTTGATTGGCTGATTTGACCTTGACCTACATAAAAGGCTATTTATTTACCTTCAAGTCAACTAGCACAATTACTCGCATCATTGTCTAAACTTTAATATTTTATACGCAAAGTTCACACTTTATAAATCAGCCATTATAGGAATTAATAAAGAAACTCCTAATTACTCATCCATCTCTACAGAAGTCACTATCCAGATATTTTGTTATCAGAAATATTTCCTGTAATGAATAGCTTATTAATTCTACTGGTTAATCAATTATGGGTATAGACAATTCTGCCACACATAAAAATATTTTTATTCCCAGAGATTGCACCATCTGAATCACTGCAGTGATATAATAATGAAAAACATAACTGTCATCAATGGGAACATCCAGTTCTTTGTCTATTCATTCTCTCAACTAATAAATACTCACTAATCTATAATATATTCCTTCAGAATTAGCTTAGGTAAAGGACTATCCTGAAAATGAGAATTTATTCAACATGTATTTCTTCCACATTACTTGCTTTCATCATAGTTTGGATATTATTTCTATATCTACAACCATTTTATTCTCAAACTCACTACAATAGTAATCTACAATCTAGAAAGAGAAAAGTCCATAAGAGCCATCAAGTCCTCAAACATCAGCATCGAAATGATCTTTCAAAAGATATTAATTTGACCAAAGACTATTTATCCTATCCTCTAGATGTGAACCTCTGGAATGTCATCAATGCTACCCGAAATGGAAAAACGTCGTCAATTAAACCTATCAATAATCCCAATTTCAATTTTCTCATAACCAAGCGCGCATTATGTGGCTCTGGTCGACATTCTAAACCAATCGATATCATTTTGTTAATCAAATCAAAAATTACCCATAGATATCAGCGTGATATTATCAGAAGAAGTTGGGGTGATGAGAACTGTTGGGGTAAAAGATTAGTCAAGAGGATATTTCTTCTTGGACTTCATTCTACTTCGAAAATTAATGAAAACATTCATGAAGAGGATAAAGAATACAGCGATATTATACAACAGAGCTTCATTGATGCATATCATAACAACACCTATAAATTAATGATGGCGCTCAACTGGACAACATGTCACTGTAGTAAAGCAAAATATTTATTCTTTCTAGACGATGACATCTTTATTAATCCAAACAATGTTCTAAAACATCTCAAACATGTCGATGAAGAATATAAACAAACTTCTCCATATTTCATCGCTGGCTATAAACAAACAAACTCTCAAGTACTTAGAGAAGGAACTAGAAAATTTAGAGGTGTCCTAGCTTGGTTTTATGCAAAACAAGTTGTTGATAAAAGTGAAATTCCCTGGAAATTCTGGCCACCATTTGTATCAGCTGGTGCTTATCTCATGAACATAGATTTAGCAAACGTTCTCTGCATCGCTACCAAATATGTGGAATATTTTCGACTAGATGATGTCTATCTGGGTATTGTGTTGTACAAGCTTGGTATCTCTATGTCTCACATTCATCAAATTTCCATGGCATCGCATGCCACGATTAATGAATCAACATTAGCTGCGCATATGTTTAATGTGGATGAGATTTTAGAAAATTGGAATAGACTGGATAAACAAGTTTGTAAATAGCTTGAACTCAAACAGTAAATGAATTTTATTATGAAGGGTAATTATTTTATTTATGAATATTACTAATAATATGGATCCCAAAGTGATAGAAGGGAATTCTTTTTCGTTTTATAAATTGTCCTCTTTGGGAGTTACTCCTGTAATTTTTGAATGTTCAACAAACTGCTTCAAATAATAATTGTACTTTTTAATAAAATGGTGCTGTTTGAACTCCTAAGTATTTTCGTATTTCTATAGGGTATTTTATTATCCAGTTTATTATCCAGGTATATTCATATTTCTATAGGATATTTTCGTATTTCTATAGTGGAATTTTTCAATGTTTATTGTAAATTTAACCAAATGTTTTGTCGATGCGACATCTTTACACTTTAGCAAGATGTCAGCATTTGATAAAATAGGAATGTGCTCATTTACGGAATCCGGGAATGCATTGATGACACTTTTAAAAGTAATTAATTAACTCGTACCAATATTTCCCTTGAATTTGTTAAACGTCCTCCAAACACCTAAGCAATAAACAAAGGCCTTATCTTCCATCTCTATTAAATTGATGGATTTGCATTGATTGTATTTTGTTTCTATGTGTATTCATTAAATTACTTTTAATGTATAGCCATTAATCGTTGAAAGATAATATTTCAAAATACCCGATAGAATTTCTTACTTTGATGACACTTTAATTCCAAAGTATTCCCATAAATCTTTTATAGTTTCCAAATCATATTTCCAATCAAAATTGGGTGTTTAATAAAATTTCATTCGTTATAATAATAATAAAATCATAACAAAAGACTTTATTATGGGGAGCGATCATATTACTTTGAAGTACTCTATGAATGACGTTTTGATAAAATTGATAAAAATTGCACATTTATCGTGTTGGCTTAAATATTATACCTTGTTATATTTAAGAAAACAAAAGTTGTTTTATTTATATTTGAAAACAAAGGATGTTACTGCCACATAGCGAGATTGAAGGAACTACCCGATTTTTGAAACAACCATGAACCATTTAACGAAATGCATCATCCTTTCAAGCAAAAGAGAAACACATGCGGTCGCCATCGTACCTATACACTAAATAATCTGAGGGGCTCATATATTAGTTGTAATGCATAGCGCATAGAGATGTAATCCAATAGAGTGGCAGTCTGAATGAGATTGTGAAGATAAATTGAAAATCAAATTCTCCAGGCAAATCATCAATGAATACTCAACTGTGATTCGCTAAGAAGTAGGTAATGCCTGACTTCCTAATCACGAATAAAACTCGCTATTAAGCTCGCCTGCCTGCCTACGTTTCTAATTGTCCATTCAATAAGAATCAGATGAGCACTCTATAGATCACCTTGTATTCATTACATCTCTATGGTTAGGCGTTACCACTTGGTGTGAACTATACGGGCAGTATGACTGAGTAAGCCACAGTAAATCGATGATGCTTTGAAGCAATGCAGCTAAAGTAATCCTTAATTTCTATGGAATTTTAGCACACCCGTGGAAATGAATTACATACATATAGAATGCTAAATTTTCATAGAAATCAAGAGTTACTTTAACCGTCTAGTGCACAGGGTGGGTTAAAGTAAAAAAAACTACCTGACTATCAATCAACTCAGAAAAATCTATTTTGCAACGATCCACAGCTGTCACTGATGATTGGAATGAACAAAAAGGATGCTGCAGAATTAAACAAAATTGAACTTCGGGCCCGGAGAATTATTTACTTCCCCAATGACATCCCTTCACCACTCTCCACATTACAAGACCAAAGAACTCTACAAACTGGCACCCTCGAACCCATCTCATCCTCTCCACTCTCTAATGCCGCATAAATTCGAGCTCTCGAGAACTTTCCACCAACCGTCATTAAACAGTGAACTTTGACAACACAACTACATATTTTAATTAACAATAACGTGTTTATCTAAACTTTTCTATTATGTTTTTATCATCTCACTTAAGTGAATTATTATCATATTTTTAAATGTTTTATATTTCACACTCGTCTGTACCAGATTTTTATTAGGTATTTTACAAATAAACGCTGTCTATGGTTGGTCATATATAGTCCATTTAAGAATCGTCTACTATAATTATTACTCTTCTGAAATGTCGCAATCAGAGATATCGGACATTTTTTGCTTTATATTACAAGCACTCAATATATTGGATTTCTATTGGCGCAATAGATATTTGTAGTTCAGTTCTGTATCTGACTAATTTAATAGAAATGAAATCAATATATTTATAGTAGCCACAAATGTCGGTTTAGAACAGACGTAGATAAACCAGAGAGATATAACAAGCTATTGTCTTTTTTAGTTTCGGAAAGTTGTCACTAATTGTTTCCAAACGAATTACGAATTCCATTTAATAATAGCAAAGCATTATTGTAAAATAAAGAAGTCAAGTTTCAAGGCAAAGCAGGTGATGGATTTATGGAAAAAATAACTTAAATTAAATAATAAATGATCGTGTACAATCTGTAACTGAGGGGCTTATAGAATCCATATTTACAATTAATTCTCTATCATGCTTCTAAATAGAATACGGTATTTAATTCGAACATTTCTCAATATTCCCAGCCTGTACAAGTGAACAAATGCATTTCCATTAATAACTAGAACATGTAGTAAAGACATGATAAGATAGATAGATAGATAGATAGATAGATAATATATAATTGAAGTTTCTTTCTCTCTCAGTATGAATATAAATATTTAATCTACGAGGATTTAACACAACTGATGTCAAATGTCAATCAACTATCAAAATCAATCACAATAAATGAAACACCAACATCGTAAAATTTCAATTATTTTAACAGAATATAACAATTTATCAAATACTACTCACATATTTTCAAGTAATATTTCATAAATCAATAATTTTAGTTCAGTTTTTCATTTTTGTGAATCTTAACCAATAAGAAAGCAAAATGCATACGTAGTGTAAATAATCTCATAAAATGACATATTATTATATCAAAATCTTTACCAGACAACCAATTTGAACTGGTGTTAATTAATTCGATTCGATGATTAGAATTTAGAATATCTCAAAACAGAAAAAACCTCCATCAAAAATTTTCTACAAAAATATTTTCAAAAAGGGTTATTTTACTACTACTATCAGTAGTAGAAATTATCAAAGGTTTTTCTACATTTTGATTAAAATTAACAAGTCAACTAGCATTTAATATCTATGAATAACAACATTGAGACACATCTTTGTGTAGAATAAATGCAGAATTTAATCAATAAGAAAAACTGGCAATTATATGTCTATAGTCTATTTCTATAGACTTTAGAAGCATTAAATGAAACAGAATTCACATTAATAGCGGAAAATTCTGTTTTAATTGCATCAATAAGAGTTTCATCCTATTGAGATGAGTATTCGCTTCATTTAGTGCATTCTCATTGGTTATCTTTTTGAGCATGAGAGCGACTTGATTGGATAGAATGGTACACGTGCCGAGAATGACTTGGCGTCGATCTTCTTGCTGATGATGTTTATGATAATTGGACTGTAAGAACTTGCTCACAGAATAGCAGACATCGTCGATTTGGTTGGCTAATAATTGAAGATCTGAAGTCAATTTAGGATAGGTGGATACTGCGAAGTCGCATTGTAAAATCAAATCATTGATGGACTCGATTAGAGTTTCTTCGGTAGTTTGATTGGACATGGAGCCAAAGCTAAATTGACCAACAGCTTGAGGAGATAGATGACTAAAATAGAAATACACAGATCTAGTAGTCCAAATACTCATTATCCAAAGAGAATACCATGTCTATGATAAATTCCAGCTTGCACTGAGATTCGAACCTTCGACCCTTGGCACCGTAATCTGCCGCTCTAATCACAGGACCACAAATACAGTCATAATAAGCGAATGATTAATTACCTATTATCTAAATATTGAGTCAATATATTCAAGGGCTGACAATTAGCCGGGTGATCTCTCGACATGTTCTGACCAGTCAATCCTCCACCTAGAAGATTTAATAAAAAAAAATACAATTACAAACTCATACTACTTATAGAAATTAAAGTAGTGTCATATCAATGCAGTGCTCACTCTTGCTAAATAATGCGCCATCATCTCTCTGTAGATTCCAGCTAGGATGCTCTGAAACTTCACTGCAAGAGTTCACATCATCCTCATCATCTGCCAGTCTACCCGATGCTTCTTCAGTATCGGTTCCGGCTGAAATGTCGTCACGGTCAATGGTGTCATTCGAAGGTTTAGCAACAAATTGCTTAGAGGCGTATTTACATCTAAAGAAAGAAAGTAAATCCAGTGAACAACAACACAAATAATAAATCTAAGCGTAGTTGTTCTGAATTCTTACTGCGATGCTTGGCTAGGATGTGCTTGGCTTTTTGGTTTGAGTGGAGATTTGGATTTTTTCTGTTGTCTCCTTTGAGGCAAGGGTGCCGCTGTATGATTGCTCTCTAAATCACAATTCAGAGACTCCAAATACTTGCCAATACGATCACTGGCTGGCACAGTACCGAATAGATTTAAACTCTCTTCGTCTAATTTCATCTAAAATATTTTTTTATAAAAAACATTTTTTATTTCGAACTACTACCTACATATATGGATAAGTAGTATGTATGATTTCAACATGATAAACGATTTTGTTTACTGACCTGTTTGTGATTGGCTGTTGGGGCAATATGAAGGAGATGCGTGGTTTTACAATTCGATTGAGTTGAAACTAAGGCTGTCGAACTGGCTGATGCATTATTATAGACTTGATAATAGTTCTCTGCGTTGCTGGAATGGCTGTCGAGTTGCTGCTGTTGCTGCGGATTGGGATTGGTCGAGAGAGAATACGGCGGAAGGTAGTAATGATTCTGATTGGATAATGACAGTTGTGTGGGCGGAGTGGAGTAATAAATGGAGTCACTCTGAAAGTGGAACTCGTGAGAATTAGTTTTGACAGATTGAGACGATTCATTTTTAAATTCGGGAGTATCAGAAGCGGTCGATAAGCTCCAGAATAATATACAGTAGCTACTGTAGATATATTATGTCTTATCAAAAACTATGAAACAATTTGGATTATTTAACGTCCATACATTGACAAAAATCAGTTTGAGGAAGGTGAGAGGATTATAAATAAGTTATCGAAAAAATTTATTGTTTAATCATCGTCATAGACCTTCTGAACAACGGAGTATTTAAAAAGGCATTCAACTTCTCTAAGTCATAAAATTCTATTTGAGAAATTAATTATTCACATATTTATAATTACTACTTTAAGTAGTATCGATAAATATGTAAATAATTATTCAGTCATGAAATTCTATTTAAGAAATTAATTATTCACACATTTAAAAATACTACTTTAAGTAGTACCGATAAATATGTGAATAATTATTCAGTCATGAAATTTTAAAGCTCCAATCTGTATTTGTAATTTCATAGAATTATCACCAAATTGTTAACTATGCTCCCAGTAAAGCATTGATATACGACTCTTAGTTTTATGATATTGGAAATCCTCTATATTAAGGTAAATGAATATGCATTTCTAAATGACTACAAAATGACTACCAGCAATACGTAAACTACATACATCTGATATGTATCTGATATCACTATCACATGATTATCATAATCACAGAGAGACACAAGTGGATGAAATCAAATTATTCAAACTGATTAATGAGTTGTTGGGAACCCAGTTGAAAACAAAAGCTAAAACACTACAATTCTATTGTGGCACAATCATGCTATAGAATCCACAGATCACAAGATACGTACCAACACTAAGACAACTTCACTTCCAAATACTAAATATCAAACGAAAGAAACGATGAAATACAATCATAGAAATTAAAATATTATGCCGCATAGTGAATATAGATGTGGTATTTCTATGGATGATGAGTATAGAAATCGATAGAGACCTATTTATCTATGACATTCGTTTGCATGAAAATGTCTGAATTCTCTTGCCTATTCAATGAGATACTCGCAGTATAGACATTACAGAATTACATACAGGGAATAGAGATAATCTATTGGTTTGCTCTTGTAATTTCGCTTTCTGTCTTTAGCTCTCGTGGTAGGCACAAAATTGTGCAGAGTCGTTACACCTCCTGACTACCACAATGCTTTCAATTTGACTGGCTATTGAATTCTTTCTTATGATAGCGCGAGTTAGTCGAGTGAGCTCTGTGTTTTAAATTATCGCTATATGCGCTAGAGGGAGAGAGAGAATGAATGACTAACTACAGGAGGTCATGCACAATAATATGACGAATGATGGATTAGTTAGTAGGAATGATCGATATTTACTGATGCAGCTCTACATAAACACAACCTGAATGAAATAGACAGTCCGCATTGATCACAACTTCTAAATCAGAAATTATACCATAAACAATGAAATGCTCAGAATCTTTAATACGACAAGTTTATTATTACCATGGATTAATTAGTGTTGGACCATTTATTCCACAAATCAAAGACAAAAGAATAAAAAGCTACTGAGATTTGGGAATATCAATCAATAAATACATGGAACATTACGTAACATCAGATGACAATAAATCACAAAGAAAGAAATTTGGCTATGCAGATGTGTCATAGATATACAGATGTCTATTGTCAATATGATATCCCCTCACTCATTGTGTCATAGATATACAGATGTCTATTGTCAATATGATATCCTCTCACTCATTGTGTCATAGATATACAGATGTCTATTGTCAATATGATATTCCCTCACTCATTGTGTCATAGATATAC
>JAYMFX010292654.1:10529-31119 GCA_036784945.1 Monocelis spectator
TCCAAAATTATATTTTATCCATAATTACTAAGGTAAGAATCGGTATAAAGTCATGAATTTATTGTGTTTCTAATATCATCTATTGACCCAATCTTCAACTTGCTGGGCGAAGGGATCAGTGGCTCACATCGCGATTGCGAACGATTCTGTTCATCCCCTTGTACCATAAGCCTGTTAGAGCGCTGTGTGACGTGATGTTGCTCCATCCATGGCTTCGTCCATTTTGGCGTCTTGTGAGCGAGAGATGTTCTTAGGTGACCGTACGTGCTGTTGCTTTGTAGCCTTAATGAAGTGCTCCCTTTATTAACACGGAAGCATCTTTGAGTTATGACTTCGACTTGACAATGCGTGGAAACGCAAAAGCATTTGCTAACAAATAACCATACAAACATTCGCTTGGATCACACACACACACACAGATCACACACAGATCCCAATATGCATGGTATGACGTCATAATTTGAATGACACGGATAAAAAAATGTCTCTCTACAAACGTAAATGATACAATTTCTGTAATTAAATGATAGAAATAAAATCTGTTAATAACCTGATTGGCCATTTTCTGCTTTTCACTGGTCATTACACTCAAACTGTTGCCCGCCACAATCAATCGAACAACTTTGGACATTTGCAACTGCAGCTCCGACGATCCTAATAAGCCAACAACAGTATCGACAAACATTTGCAGAAGCGCCGGGTTTTCTTCCTTTCCTCCGAGACCGAGTCCGCAAACTACAGCTATCCATCGATCATCATCCTCTACAGACTCGAGTGGACGAGGTAGTGGTTGATAAGAATTCAAATAGACAACATCCTCCACGATAAAACGACCTGAAATTGATATCCAACCTTTGTAAACTATCAATTTCAAAATTTTTGCAGGGGTCTAAAGCAGATAGATATATCTGTAATATATTTCAGGGATGTGATTAGCAACTTTTGAAAAACCCGGAAAATGGGGGGGGGGGGGGTTAAGGGGGCTCCGCCATTCCGAACCCCCCATTTTTCGGATGTTTTCGCCTCCAAAACCCCGGAAGAATCACATCCCTGTATTTTGACTTCCATTCATTGTTAGTCAAACAGAACCCGCTGGAAGTAAGAAAACTATACCACCTTGACTGACTTGCCTCGTTTATCTTCTGGCTCTACTCCCAGTACGGCGAGGACCACACCGGTGACGTAGTCCTGTACTGGCATCACATCACCTTTCAATTGAATTCTCTGCAATTCATCCTCTAAAATGAGCGAATCTTTTTCTGAAGTCAATTTAGCCAAAGGAGCAAGTAGATCAGGAGTAACTTTGTGATCATCGGTAATATCTGCCAGAACATTCGGTTTATTAGGCATATTCTGAAATTAGAAGAGAGCTACAATGAACAATCAACACATAAAATACTCCGTATGTATGGCGGCCGAGAGGTGTCAAAATGAAATTCTCTACTTATCAGAGATATTCTTTACCTTTAAGACATATTCTTTACTTATCAAAGATATTCTTTACCTTTCAGAGACTTATCAGAGGTATTCTCTACTTTTCGAGACTTTTATACATAGAGAGTTTCATTTTGACCCATCTCGGCCGCCATACGTATGCTCCATACCCTGCGCTCCGCTTAATTGAACGGAGTCCATTTGTAATTATGGACTCTTATCTAAACTACATCGCAGTTAACAAATCCGATCTGAAAATGCCTGCTAAGATTGATTTCAAGACACTGTTTCCACTCACTCAATACCCAATTACAGTGCAAATTCTTCTTTGGGTTTTATCTTTGGAATCGTAGGGCGTGTTCACTGACTTGAACTAAGTCACCTCTATTAAAGCATTGATTCCTTCTCATTCCGCAATGATATGAAGACTTGAGAGCTTATTCTTGATTTTTTTATTTTCAATTCGGTAATTTTAAGAATTATAATGATGATCGGATGTTCCATTAAGCGGAGTGCCATTCCCTATGTAATAGTTGGTAATGAATCCTACCTTGTAAAGGGTGCCAATGATAACACATCGCTCATCGGACACCAATTCGAACAATTTCCTGCAGGGAACATCGCTGCCCCACTTCTTTATGGCATTTTCAAGAAGCCTCGGATAGCACGTGACTAATCGTTGTGAGTAAATGTGGGAATATTGACGCTGAAATTTACGCCGATCCGGAAACTCAAAACGGGATCCCACACTCACAAATTTAGCCTTTTTTCTAATAATTTGATTGCAATCCACATCCATAAATTCTATTAGGAAGGAAATTATATACAAAAATGAGTTATTGTCTGACAATTTAATAGTACATTTCGTAATGAAATAACCATAGAAATCGGATGCTGGTTGCTTGTCTAGAACGGTCATAGATATTCTATTTGATTTTTTATTTAATCCTGTTCTCAAAATTACTACTGCCTATACTAGTAAGTAGCAGACAAGCAACGCAACCAATATCCGATTTCTATGGAAATAACACATTGGAACTTTAATCATTTTGTTTTGCTTTAAAAAATATTGAAAACGGACATTATTACAAATCCCCCTATATAAAATCAAATTATTGTTTAACTATAAATGGCTTTCGTCACTTTTCTTGACTTAATGAATGTATTATTTAATAAAATTAACGTTAACTTAATGGATTCCAATTTTGAGAAAAATACAAAAAATCAGTAAATTTGATGAAAGCTGATATTCTTTAGGTCAGCGATTTGACACCAGATCTGGCTGTTATCACCATAGAGATGTAATACCTATAGAGTGGTAGTCCAAATGAGATTGTGAAGGCAAATTGAAAATCAAATTCTGCAGGCAAATCGATGAATACTCAACTGTGATTCGTTAAGAAGTAATGAATGACTTCTAATCACGAATGAAACTCGCCTGCCTGCAGCTGCCATGTTTCTAATTGTCCCCTCAATGAGAATCAGATCACGTTGTATCATTACATCTCTATGGTTATTATACCCACCCAGTTCTGCTCTTTTGTGAGTGATATCCCTACCTATTCTATAAATAGAATTAAGTGGCCCTAACCCCAACTGGTGAACGGCAAAGAATTTCTGTATTTTAACGATCCAACTTATCACAATTTGACTCTCAAACATTTAATAATACACATATACAGCTACGACGAGTCTTACACAGAAATTTGAAAAGAAAGAAAATTATTTTAATCAAATACTTTATTACTCCAGAAAGAAACAACAAAGCATAAAGAAATAATTATCTGTGACATCAAAATGAAGAAAAAATGACCAATGAACCATTTCCTAAAATGTTTGAAAATAAATTCGACTGAATACTTCAAAAATAGGAGATGCTGTTGTTATTGGCTTACATTGTCCACGCACAATAAAAATTTCACACTGTTTAAAACACAACCTGTAGTCTGAAATGTTTTTGAAACTTATTAGCCTTGACGCCCAATTGCATATGATTCTTTGTCTTATGACGCTGTAAAAACGCCATATCTCGGGCTCTCAATTCGACAGCCTTTTTGGTGCTGCCGCCCCAACCAATCGCGTGATAAGCGGACGAGAGCTTGGATGCGCCAGGTTTCCGACCAGATCGTAATGCCACGATCTTCTCTGGAGGCGCACTCTGTCGAAAGTAGCGCCAAAGAGAGCGATGGCCGATACAAGCTCCAGATGGAAGACGTAACTCATAATCTTCATCCGTGGCTTCTGAAAGTTCATCGATTTCTACTGGACTGTCCTAAAATTATATGAATTACTATATGATCAGCTTAATCTATAAAAAAAACTATTGTTTTATTGTACCAAAATATTTAACCACCACACTATACATAGGTATAAAAATTTATAAACAAACTTACATCATTTGAAAAGTCATAGAAATCTGCATATTCTAAAGCAGCCTCTCCATCACAAAACAGTTTTGTATGACCTTTATCTTGCATATGTTGTTGGACAGATTTCACCGAATCAAATTGACGCTGACACCATAAACACAGATTACACACACCAACCTTTTCATCCAGATATCCGATCAATCCTTCACTGCTAATAAGATAGTCAACTTCTGGCAAAAAGAACGAATGCTTCAAAGCCATATGACTCAGGTTGTCATCCAGTGTATTTGATACACGAGAACAAAACAAACATTCCTCTAAACCCAGAGGCTCGCAATCTTCCCATTCACCCTCATTATCAACATTGTCTATATCAGCATCCTTTTTAATCAAATCAGACTTTGCAGGAGATTCGTGTTTCTTTTCACTGATAATGGAAGTAGCATTTTGAGACACAAGAATTATATGAGCTTTTGATTGAATATGTTGCTCGTAAGATTTTTCTTTTGCAAACTTCTTCTTGCAAATTTCACAGTACAGGGATTTCTATAAGGAAAAAATATTTATACTGCACAAGTCCACTATCATTCTAAAAAGGGTAGTAAGTACTATCTGAGAACTCTCAAGTTTTTAGTCAAATAAAAATTACCTGTTTATTTACAATTGAATTGACACAGTTTTTCTATTATTTATTTACCTATATATATTCTAATAACAATATTTAAAGATATATAATGTAACATAATTACAACAGTCTAAATTCCATGTTAATAAGTCTTTCAAATCAGGCAATGTATTTCTAGATGACTCAATTTTCCCAATAATAGTCTTGGGCCCTATTTTTAATATTAAACTTACATGTATACAAGGACTTAGCTTAATTGAACATCATTTGTATTTCTGACATTTTGTGCTATTATTTAAATTATGTTGTGTTTAAGAAATTAAAGAAAAAATGCCTAACATTGATTTCAAAAATATAAAAAAATTGACAGTAACATCTTTCTAAAATGTATAAAATACTGATAAAACTTGATGTATGTATAAAAAAATGGCAATCATCAACAGTATAATTAAGGAATAATCACAGAATTTATAAAAAATATAAAACCCCAAAATATCATGAAGTTAACAAATTAAATGCCCATGTAATATTTTTGTGTTACTTCCAAATTTCCAATATCTACAGTACTTAATATAATTGGTTAGCAGGCTTAAATCCTACCAAAAATAGTGATCTTCCATATAGTTTACATCCATATTTCTATACTTATAATAAAAGCCAGCTTATTGATACATATATCAATTTTAGATTAATAGGCACTTTTGTAAAAATATTTATTATTTATACTGACTGGTCTACCATGAAAGATCAAATCCTAATAAAAAGTTTGATGCAAACTACTTGTTTGTAAAGCTTATTTATCATACATATATTAAGTTTTAAAAGTTAGATTAGTGAGAATTCTTTTGAAAACTGACTGGTCTACTATGAAAAGATCAAATATTTAGAAATAACAAAAGAGTTTACTGCCAATTTTTGTGTACAAAAATATGGGCATTTTTTTCAGATAATACTGCAACATCTTTTAACTGACTGGTCTACCATACTGGTCTAGGAATCAAGGGAATCATGGATATCTAATTACCATGAAAATTCTTTGGCTTTCATCTGAATTATTTATTGAGTATTCCATCAACATCAGAGTGCTTTCTCTTTCTATGCAGCTATCTGAAGATATAGTCTTTAGCTTATTAATGTGTGAGACATTATGATGTGTTGCCTAGTAGTGCATTGCTTTAGCCAATAAACATGGATGTGATTAGCAACTTTTCAAAAACCTGGAAGAATCACATCCCTGAATAAAGCAATTTTTTCATAAAGAAATTTACAACTTGTCCCTTTTGAAATTCTTGAATAAAGCCATCAGTTAAATCTATAGAAATTGTGTATTATTAAGTGGCACTAAGATATATGAGTAGCTTAATTAGTAAGTTTTTTAATATTTAATATATTATACCCAGAAAATGATTTATTAATTTTAATATATTGCCTTATTATTCAATTGTTCCTATCTATTCTTTTTTTTAGCAGAAAGTAAATGTATTTAGGTAATACTATCAATACATTTTTACTTTTAAAGTATGTACTAGCAAGCTTGTTTAGTTTAATTGTATCTGCCCCATACAAAAACCTGTTGAACTTTATTGTAGATTCAAATTTGTAAATATTTTTAATGCAAAAAATTAGACATAATGTAGTTTTTTTGTATCTTTTTTACCATAATTTTTTGATATATGAACACTGGAAGATATATATATATATAATTGATAAAAGTTATCACGAAACAAATTTTAAAAAGTAACATTCCCTTACTTTTTTTGTAATTTGAGTTTCATCTGATTTTGTTATCTGTTTTAACTTGCATTCAAAATCATTTAAACTGATAGGAGGCAAATCAACAATCTTTCTTTTTAAGTTATAACAATGCCATTCAGATTTAAAATGATCTCGCAGAACGTTTTGATCGACATCCATTTGACAAGCTATACACAAAACCATAACAAGCCAGAAAGATAAGAGTTGCGCAATGAAAAATAAAATGTGGATTTGAATTATAAAGTACACTTTTAATATTAGTTCAGAATAACAAAAGCAATAAAAACAAAAAAGCATATTTGGAGTCCTGGCTTAAGTCCAAAATATAATTTTAAAATTGAAATCTGTTAGCATGAAGTATACATGAATTTTTTATGACAGGAATAATAAATTATGTTATATTAAATTGTTAAATACTCGCACAGATCAATATTTTTGGTAAACGAATAAATCTAATTTGGGATCTATTATTGGTCACTGCTCCTGACCTATTATTGCAATTCATAGCAGAACTTAAAGATCGTTTACCGGTCATAAGCATGTCATAAGTGTCTTGAATGAAAATGGCGTTAATACTGAAACTACTTTCGCGCGTCGTTATAGCAACTAACTTGGAGACGTTAATTTATAGTATAACTACTCTATGCATATTTAAAGAACAGCTAGGTATTCGTACTCATCAAACTAAAATTACAGATAATTTGCCGGTAATAAAATCAATTAGCCAACATTTATTCATATGTCAAACTAGACAATTTACCATCTTCTATAACAAATGAATAGAACGATACATTGAATGATTATGAACACTGTTTTGGACAACAAAAATGAAATAGACGATTTTAGTTCTAGAGTTCTCAACTATAGTAACTATAATGCTTTAAATCTTAAATCTATATACATATTAATAAAATATACCACTACATCCGCATCCTACATATTTGCAACAACTAAACAGTTAATAATTTAAATTTGGGTAGCAATTTAAATACATATATTTTTTTAAAACCGTTGTATTAGGTTGTCAGTTTTAAATTATGTATTATGTATAATATATTTTGAATGTTTTTTATGTTTATAATTTGTTTTTAATGTAATTTTTGTACAGTATATTAATCTGATGCTTTTTGGGCGGCCGTCACATTAATCAGCAAAATGGTCGTACTATACCTATAATGTTCTATATCTATGTGTCTGTCATCAAACTTTTATGCACATAATCATATTTTGGAGAGAATTAAAATTCATATGGACAAAAGAATGCAATTAATATTTAAATGAATATTTGGGAGTCATATATGGTCCTAAAATCAATTTAAAACTGCTAAATATGTGTAAATATCTCTATAAATAGTCCTATATAGAATTTCACTCCTGATAATATAACACGACGGTATAGAGATTACGATACCTAAGAAATTTAAATTACCTCAAATTTTATACTAAAAAGTTTTATTCGACAACATTCGATTTCTATAACTGTTACATATAAACAGGGTGATTGTCTGCAGAAATTGATTTACTGGCGTATGAGAATTGTTTTTCAAAATAAAATAAAAACTTATCAAGATCATTTCAGAATGAATCCTCCTTTATTAACGGAGGATGAAGATGTTCTTTTTGAGAATTTCAAAGATACAATTTCAATAAATGATCTTTTATTTTAAACAAATATAACAGTCATAGGTTAAAACAAGTTCAACAAAAAAAATACTAATTACATAGTATCGTAATTGAAATTGAATAATGAATTAGAAACTCAATAAATTTGTACACAGTGTCAAAAATTTGATAACAGATGAACATTATTCGGGTAATTATTCCTTCGGTCTAGGATATATATGTAGATTAGAAAATTAAACGAAATTAAACAAGATATTTTGGCAGATTAAAACAATATAAATTGATATCTGCCCATTTTCACTCAATTCCTTTTAAAGTAAAATTTCTTCATGGAGACTGCAATACTATATTATTTCCAGGAATCCCTAAATAATAAAATTAAGGAATAAAAATGTTTTTCTCATTAACTCGTCATCGAATGAACTGCAAAACAACTTAAATAACAACAACCATTTTTAGTTAGCACAGACAGTTTCTACTTCTAATCATAAAAAAATAGTTCACTTACACGGATTCATAAGCAGAAAAGGCTTTTTTTGGCGGAACCACATTTCTAAAATTTGCAAAATAAAATTTTAGAGAATTTTCCAAGATTTAGTTAATAATCAAGCTATATACTTACTCTCTATCACTATCTTTGGGCACGTCTTTACTTTTAGAAAACATGCTACTCATATTGTTCCTGATATCGTTTCTTTTAATGAATAGCTTTCTTGCACTGAATGAAATAAAAAAATTGTTATGATTTGAAAATCAATAAGAAAGAAAATCATAGATTTTTTTATCATATTTTTTCTTACCCCATTACACTCAACACCAATAATATAGCCAAGCTTATTGCCACTGTAATAAAAAAACGTTGGGATTTGACAAATATTGTGCTTTTAATAAGTATATCTTTTCAAAAGAAGTTATAAGTTTATTTTGATTATGGATTCATAGGTCACATATGCCAATTTAGACTTAATGACGTCATCATTATACAACAAATACGAATTATTGCGAAGAGCCTTCTACTGGAACTTCATTTCATTAAAATAAAAAAAAGTGTGGAATGAGATATCATTTTGTTGATTTTATTATTATTATATAGGACTTGTCAAATACTTCTCTTGTTATTTTATGTATATAGAGAGATCTTTTAATTAATAATATAATTTACTCAAAACTTTTGCATAGGTTGGAATACCATCCCAAAATGATTTGTCTGACATTTCTTCTTTGGTTGAGGGAGATGTCGTTATAGGTGGAGCAGTGAAAGTTGTGGTTTGGACTGATGTTAATATCGACTGCTTTTCAAATTTTTTATGAAAAATCTTTTTTATATCGTATTCAACAAGCTCAAAGTTCACTTTCACTAAGGAGCAAGTATCCTTTAATGCGTCTAAAATATAATATTTGCAATTACGTAGATAACTTAAAAATATATACATACCAATATATTTATTACCTATCATCACTCCACTTACTTGTTATATTTTGTAAAATTGAAGTTCATATTACATATAAAAGAGACTGCTAAAATCCATAGAGATAGGATTAGCAGAGAAAATAAAAAATGTCCGATCTCTATGCTTACCTACATATACAGAGATCTTGATTTGACTTGTTGATTTGATTGTCTTGTATAGAAAGTTAAATTCGTTGATCGATTAATTGCGCATAGCGGCTTATAATAGGTATAAGTCTTAAATTGGTTTATTAATTCGTGCAATAGATAAGCAAACAAAGAAATGCACGAATAAATAAAATGTGTCCAAAGTCCACAATAGAATGCAATTATCAGTGAAAAAACCCCACACATACGAAGAGCTGTCCGATTATATAAAAATGTTCAAGTTGCTTCGTGTACAAATTAATATATCCAAAATGAACCATAGAGAGTTATAGTCAGCCAAGAAAGGCTGTATAAGACTCCCTCGATTATCCGCCAACAAACATTCGCATTCTTATTTTTCTTATTGATTTCTGTCTTTCATCAATTATTAAATATAGATATACTGTAAATAGTATTTAAGTATACTTCAATTGATAGTTTCAAGGCATAACACTCGATTACCGCCAATGTTTGCTAGTCTCGAGGATAGCGGATAACTGGGGTCAGCTATGAATTGAAGTTCAATGCTTAAGCCTGATTGGTTGGTTGTTATTTTAACGAAATTATGTTGAAACATTAAAAAAATAAAACTTTACATTCGGAGGTTGGAATATCGAAGGTGTCTTCATCGCAATCCATAGTGATGGTAATTTTTATTGAACATTTGCGGAGGATGGTATGCTTATAACTCCATGAAAATTTATTTGAATCGAAATCCATCACTGCCTGTATATGTTTGCTCTCTAAAATAATAAAGATGCGATTTCATTTTTGTAATTCAATTCGAATTGATCAAATGGTTCGTTACAAATAAACATTTATGGATTATCCTGGAATTGTTTTTAGCAGAGTTTTTCTGTTTTATTTAAAAGTGTAGGATACAATCTAAAATATAAGTTTCAGCTGATGTAACAATTTACATCTTCGAAAAAATAAACAATTTTTAATAAAGACGGTAATTTAATCAGAGAAACTTTCTTACTCGTATGTTAACTCTGTTTAAACAATAATTCTAATTATAAAACCCCATTTTACTCTTGTAACTTTTTGCTACGTCTATCGTCTATCAGAACTCACTTACTCATACTCACTTACATACATTTTAAAATAGAATAATGAAGATTGTAGATCATAATATATATATATATATATAACAGACCAATTAAAATTTATAATCCACTAACCTAGAAAAGTAAGACATCTAATTTTTGTCCAGGGAGACCAGTTAGTTTGCTGAACATTTACTTCTTGTATAATTTGGGATAACTGCCCTGTTACAGAATAATTCAAGTGGGAAGTGTCGTCCATTCGAATTATCATTCCTTAAATTAAAAAAGTAAAATAAACTTATTATGAATGTCATACGAAAGACTGGGTGGAATATCATTAATTTTTTATTTTACCTGTCTTAGTAGTGTGGTTAGTACGATGTTTAGTAATATCTACGATTCTGTTGTTGGCATTTCTTATTTTTATCTCGAATTGATTAAAGCAAGCAAATTTTTCTGCATCATTTAGACGTATGTCATGATATTTATTTGATAATTCTTCGAAATGAAGACTGTACGTCAGGTGGAGCACTAAAATAAATCATTTACTACATTAGAAAACATACATTTTCAGAGTCTTACATGCTTGTACTTTGAAAATATTTTTTGTTATAATTATGTATTTTAAATAATTTTCTTTGTAATTAGTTATAAAATATAGTTTGTTATCTAAACAAAATGAAATGGAATTGTGAAATGTAAAAAATGTTTCAAAGTATAAAAACAAACAACTGCGAGTTAAAGAGAGTAATTCTGCAGTTGTTAATGAAAAAAAGAAGAATAGATTTTAAATTTAATTGTTTTAAATTTAAATTAATGTTTTAATTATGTGCTTCAATTTTAAAATTTAAAAGTATGCCAGCTTACCTAAACTTTTGGTACATCCTTCAGTTTCTGATAACACTCCCGTATAAAAAAGTTGCTCTTTATAACTAACAGCGTACGCCAATTGAAACATTGAATTAAATATATTTTTTACATTTGTTAAAGTAATTGCTAAAAAAGATAAAATTATGTAAATTTCAATTTCAGTGATAAACCGGAAAATAACTTCGATATTTTTACGATTTAATTACAATTAAAAGAATGAAATCAAATAAATAAAATGATTTCAGTAAATAATACAATAATTCTAGTGTTAAAATTCTTATTGAAATAAAAAACGTTCGTTTTCTATCGTCTTTTATCATTTTCGTACGGCTATTATTGTATTGAGAAGATGTCATTACTAATAGAGACATTGACCATTCCTAGCCATATAGTTACTGTCTGACTGAAAGAGAGAGCGGTTTATTGATGCAAAGATAATAAATAACTCATAATTAAGAGATTCTCATAAAAATAAATATGTGAATGATTAATATTCTATAACCATTAAAATAATAATTGAATGCCTACCTATTCCATTGTTTTTGTGATTAGCTAAAATGTGACTGTATAAATTAATAAATTCATTATAAGAAATACGACTTTACTAAAAGTATCCTTGAATGTATTTTCCTCGAAGTGTATTCGCGAGAATACTTTTTTCACCCCACTAGAATCAAAGATATTGATAACTACGTGTTTGACACAATCTGGAATAGAAGATCGCTCAATGACGAAATTTACGATGGACACTTGCTCATAGTACATCTGGAATTTAGGTTCTAAATATAGAAATAATATAGAAACTCATGAAAACTCGTATACTGCAATGGATATAATAAAAACATTTAATTAAACACAAAAAGGAAGTTTCAGTAAACACAAACTCCAAAAAACACAGGGAGTCCCAAGGGTAAACTTAAAATAGCAGACATTCAGATCATGTATCGTCTGTTGCCCATGTACTTTTAAATCTTATACTATTTGAAAAATAAAACTCCATACGATATTCGTGGTTACAGCTCCGGATAAACCCGATATGTGTTCTGCAACTTCGAAGTCTATCGGCGAAGACACTAACTTGAGCAATCATTCACGGAGTGGAAATTTATGAGAGAATTCAATAACCGAAAGTGGACGACCCGACGACAATAATTGAACTCCGTGGTGATTATATCTGAACTGTGTTTAATAAACTTATTCATCTGTAATGTTTGTTTCATTTATAACACTTTATGGGTTTTTAAAACTTTAATATTTTCATGCGTGGGCTTTATGGCGATACTTACATAATATGTAAGTGACAATTGTCCATTACAAATTCACTAAAATGTCTCTGAAAAACATTAACAACCCTTAAAGCTACTAATATGTATTCTTACTAATTGCGAGATCACATTTATACCAATCGCTCCAATCATATTGTACACCATTTGGTTTGACTTGAGCCTCGAAAACTTTAAAATCTTTAGCCAAAAGAGGACAATCTGAAATGAAAACATTCATATTTGCAGTTAATGAAAAAATGGAATATCAAAAGTGAAGTTCATTATCTGTTCTTTCAGTCGGTTGACTGTGATACACATGAAAGTAAAGTATATGGTGATAATATATATCAATATAAATAAATATTCATTTATTTGTATCCATTACTCATGTAAGGTAACCTTGAAAGATGATGCGTTTGTATGCCATTGATGCGAGTTCGAATTTGATAAAAGTCAGTACCCTCAAGTAAAGGAACCCATTTCAACTTCACGTATCCTTTAGACTCAAACTTAACCGTTTTGAAGTATAGTTCTAAAAAGTTTATAGCAATTGAAAATATGTATTGATAACTTTTAAGTAAATGCTACGTAATTGCTAACCAATTCATTCTCCAAACTTGTATTTCTTTAATATATAGATCGAGTGCAATGAGAAGCTAGAAGAAGAAGCGTGAATAACAATTTTCGAAGTGGAGAATCTCTCGGTTGATAATTAAAAAGACAAATTCAGAAATTTGCTTCACTTTATACATATGTAAATGAAGGTTGTCAATTTCGTGAGGGGTTTAAAAGAGAGAGTGCTTGATTGCTTTATAATGATAAATTGTAACTCTCTAAAATGATTGAAAAATGTTTTTTTTTGTTATATTAAAGAAAGTGGAATTCACATAAACCAAAATGAGGCACCTCCTTTGTCAGGAGGATTTAATGTCACGAGAATAGTTTTGACTAGAGTATGCGATGGCACGAGGATACCTTTGGATCGAGGTAGCTTTGGTACGAACTTGCTTTGCCTCGAGGATTTTTATTTGAAATTTGTGTATTAGGTAGTCAAACACTGGATTAATTTATTATCCAGAAACCAGCTGATTAAACTCACAAAAGAAGCATAATAAATTAGTGCACAGTGATTGTTCGCTGCGCCAATAAAAATCCTCGAGGCAAAGCTAGTTCGTACCAAAACTACATCGATCCAAAGCTATCCTCGTGACATTAAATCCTCCTGACAACGCTGCGTCCCTACCAAAATAACACTAGAATGGGAATGGCATCTTAGCCGAATATAGAGGCTATTTACTGTCCTAAATGTCCTTCCTCACAAAACGGACATTTTTTTGTCGAATGTATCTCAAGAAGTCATAAAACTGTCATCTCAAGTGTCATAATTGCTGCGCAGAGGAGAGCTAGCTATATTCAGTGTCCGCTTAAGATTGTGCTGCAGCAAAATGCCTACAAAGGCAAGAATACAGCTGTGTGATTTTAACCCTTTGAGGGGCTCATAATAAAAGTTCGGACCGGACTGAGAATTAACTTGTGTACTCATTTATCTACATTGAGTGAACGATCAATCAATTGCTGACACAGTACCCGTCACTCTGCTTGGAAATATTCGGCTTGAGGCAGAAAATTTCGTCCTCATACAAAATACAAAAGAGATGCATAAGAGAATATTGTCAACATCTCAAGAAGCATCCCAATTTTTCCACGAGAAATTATGCGAAGATATTATGAATTATAATATTTACTTTTTTCTGTATAAGTGTATAAATACTTCCAATCACTCCATTTTCCAGTTGATCCATCTTTTGTTGGCCGCAGTCGAACCTTTTGGTATTCAGTAATTGTCCTATCAAGATAGCATTCTAAAATTAGAAGTGATAATACCTTACTTTGTAATTGTTGTTCACGTTTCTCTAAAAGACATAGAAACGTGAAAAGTAAAAAAAACACACAAGCGCAGAAAAGTAGCAATGATGGAAAATAGAAATAAAATGACTAATGAAATGTTAAAATGATATAAGAAGAGCTCTCTAAGAGTTGTTTACATACTGTGAAAGTCACAAATGGGATAAAAGTTTCGAATTTATGATTTGTACTCGAGAAAGGTTGATTGAATCGTCGTTTCTTTTGTGTATTGAAGGCAACATTAAGGAAAAGGTTTTTCGATAGCTTCACCTGGGGGTTAAGTCTTCCAACAGACTTCAGTTGCATTGGTAGTCACAGATTATGATATGTGCGCGCTTCTGAATGGAATCAGGTTTGTACGAGTTTTGTTGATTAAGACACACAACGATAGGAGATCCATATTCTAGTAACTAATGACCTTATCTTCGGATTATATGTAGGTCATAGCGAGATCGTGTTTTGCAAGGTCTTTGAGAACACGAAGGGCGCAAAATCTTTTTGAGACAGATTTACAAATTCCATTTATGTGGTGATCCTAGGTAAGAGAGATTGAAATAATCAAACCGAAAATTTTAATTTTGGAGGCAGAATTGATAGTCATCTAAATGCGATGACTTGGTATTCAGAAGAAGATTTGATGGTCAAGCATTTTTCTTGTTCAACTGAAGTTTATTGTTTTGGGCGGCCGCCCAGGTAATTATAGTCCACGACAGTTTGAGACTCAGAGGAATGAAAAAAGACTTTTATTTCGAGGATGTTTAAATTTTATGATTTCTCTCCAAATTGACTTATTTAGCGAATTATCCTATCAAATTCAATACAAAATATATTGTAAATATTGATCGTTAATTTGGTTTCCAACAAAACTGAACTAAACTAAACTAAACAAAAAGTAGATATCTAACCTGCATTATTCTGGTTTTTACATTTCTTGAATTCATTTCCGAACGGATATTTAATAAAATGCAGTTCCATGTCGTCAACCTTGTCTGTCTTCAGATCAGTCCAAACTATAATGTGTTTTATCTCGGTGGTTAACACTTCAAAATCGACAGAATCTAAAAGTATGTAGATATTCCTACAATAGCTGCAGTATTGAAAATACTGAGAAAAGTGGGATAACATTATAATACGCTCTATATTCAATCGTGATTATCAAATGCACGAATAATGCTCGAATAAAATATCGATTTTAATCTAATCGTTTATTTATTCCTAAATGACAGTATTCATATACCTATATACCGATATCTTCGTTTTTTTCTGTGTTTTTTTATATATAATTATACCATTAGTACACGGATATTTGCAGAAAACCCCAGAAGATTAAATCTGAAAGATATTTCTGTTTTATTTGTGGGTCCATGATGTTGATCCTTCTCTATGGATCTGGGACGCTGTTTTAGCATGAGTTTTGTATGTTTGTTTTGCCTATAGTGAACGCGTTTGTACGAGGTTGCCTTTGCCTCTGGCTGAGTACCCTTTGGTACGAATTAGCTTTGCCTCGAGGGTTTTTATTGATTTAGATGCGCAAGCGCACTGCACGCTGTTTATTTTTGTGCATAGGGCTTAATCAGGCTTCTGAAGCGCGATAAATCATAGAAATAGCCCATCTTTCTGACTTCCTTGTCTAGAAATTTAATGACTTTTTATTTACTAAGAGCAGAGATATGTAACCTAAGATAAAATAACATCAGTTTTCAAAGTTGTTTATCTTATGTTATAGCGAGTAAATTTATTATAGGGTTATCCTTCTATCGATCGAAGTAAGTATAAATAACAATGTTACATTATACATATAACAAAAGTCATCTCAAAGTCATAGTCATAGTCATAAAATTGCATTGCATATTGCAATTGTATATAAAATTGCATATTGCATTTTCTAATTTAGCAATATCTACGGTAAAGTTATGGAGTTATACTATAGGTTCTCATTTCAATACATATTATTTCATTTTAAAATTAATAAAACAATCCTATTCTTACCATTTGAACAAATAGCCTGGCAATGAATTTCTTGGGCCATATGCTCTTGATTTGTAAGGCTTTTGAAATGGTAGTATAGGGACAAAGGCTTTGTAATCAAATTTGAAGTTTTATTCAAAGGAAATAATACTTCTGAAAAAATCAAAGACCACTCAAATCATTCATCCATTCATTGTACTCTATATCATAGAGCTATCTATGTAATTTCATTTTAAAATTGAATAACCATCAGAACGATATTTAGCTTATAATTTATTAACAGTCCAATGTTAATTTTATACTTACTATAACCCTTAGTTACTTTTACAATTTCCCTTCGTTTCCCTGCAGAGGTATGTTCATTGATGGTTATATAGTCGTATAACTTTTCATCAACTTCTTTCCATTTTAATTGCAAAGTATGACCGGATATTATTTTCATAGTTAAATTAATATCTTAAAAAAATGAATGAAAATTTTAATTAAGATACTTTAAATAATAAATCTTAAATGAAGCCGAAACCCAAATCTATGCTAATCAATATGACACTTCAGAGTGAATAATATATCCAAAATAAATTGGGAAAAGTCAATAACAAAATAAAACCCTAATAATAATATGACTAAAAGTTATTTATTGTCGACGTTTTGAGAAACAACTGCTTCTCATTATTAAGACAGAAAATATACAGGGTATTGGAAGTTGCTTCTCGGAATATCGTTCTTTGTTCTTGTTTATATATTCAGGCTTTTCAATACCCTGTATATTTTCTGTCTTGATAATGATGAGAAGCAGTTGTTTCTCAAAACGTCGACAATAAATAACTTTTAGTCATATTATCGTGGTTTTATTTTATTATTCAGTGAATATATTGGTAGTCAATCTCAGTTTCTTACTTTTCATTAATTTGGAAGTTTGGCTCACACAGATCTGATCTGTCAGATAAGGATCAGCCGACAAGGCACGCACGCAGACTTTATAAACTAAGGGTTCAAATAGTTTCTTGATCTTCACGCTAAGCTTCTTTGTTTTATCGTCGAATTCTTCTCTTTCCGAATGCAATGTACATGATCGAAATTCAGAATATCGTCGAATTTGATCGAACTTTTCTTCCATTTTTGTTCGTGGTACTTTCTAAAATGTTTCAAAATGATCAATGTAAACAAATGCAAAATGGACATATTCTGATCAAAAGATGAGTTTAAAAACTATAAACATGATAATAACTCTTCTAAAGATATATAAAAGCACCCACGATTGTATTTGAGTCGATGATTTTGAGATAGTTTTGGCATGGTAATGCATAAGTCTTTATGATGATGATGTATTTGGCGGTGCTTATCATTTTTTCCGGTTTATTCCAACTGACATGAAAATAATTGTCATCAAGAGTTACCTCTAAATTTTCCGGTTTTCGTTTATCTAAAAATTCGTTATACATTATAAAATAGTCATAACAAAGTTTAATTTGTACTAATTGCGTTTTGGAAGATGTATCCTCGTGCCATCATATACCCGATCCAAAGCTATCCTCGGGACATTAAATCCTCCTGCCTTCATTAGATTTATAGATATGACCTGAGTTGAAAAGAATGACTACAAATAGCATTGTTAAAACTCATAGTCCTAACAGCTGTTTTATGCTCTTTAATACAGGTGTTTCACCAATAACGCAGAACTTTTCACTGGATTTTAAAAATTAATTTTAGTATCGAGAACCGGAACGTATAAGAGACTACAAGAAGTTTTAGTTTGACGCATTTATTATATTTAGGAACGGAGACAGATTTCTTAACGAGGGAAGACTTAATATAATCGATTTCTTTATCTAAGAGATAATGACTGTAAATACGGAAGGCTTTGATAAACAGACCTTGAGCAACTTTAATTTTAACCTGAAATTTGTGAAAAGAATAAAAGTGAAGATAACAATTTGAATGAGTATTTTTGGTTTCCCATTCAAAAGTATAAAATTAAGAGAAGGATAAAGAGAATTAAGGAAGTTAAAAAAAAATTATTTAAATTTAAATTGAGAATGTCATCAACATAATGGATCCAAAAAAACGGTTTAGAACCACAGTGAAATTGGAAATTAATTCGGACTACATCCCACGTCTCATTCATTGTCTAGATAAAAGTGACCCTTACGAAATGCAAAAATTGTCGATAATATTTTGATATTCAAATCGAAGAGGTTCTCTTAAAAACATCGAAAACCTCCAATTAATAATAACTACTACCTCTTATTTCTTAAAATATTTCAATGTTGTAATACTGCGGTATGTTTTAATGTTTGTTTTAACTTTGTAAATAATTATCTGTGTAACTTTTAATAAACACGGCGTGCGAATAAAGATCGTTTTGTCTAACTACTTTGTTGTGCCTGATCTTCATTTGATTTACTAAAACTTTTACAGACTACAATGTCATTAAGTTCTATTTTAAGTTTTCATTAAAACTATTTATAAAGACGGTACCCTTTGAATTTTCCTGAATTATTCAAAGGATATGATTTTTATAGGTGTGCCACTGCCTGACCACCAATCCAGGGTCGAGAGTTCGAATCCCGTCTAAGTACTCTCGGGAATGAAATATATACATATTTGATTTTTGTTTACCTTTCTTATTTGATCATAGACTTACTCAGTTCATTTTCATCCACAGTGTTCAGTCGTGTTTCTTCACTCCATCTACCCCATTTCAAAGTGCCATTGTTTGTGAAATATTGCTTCCTAATATGGAATGTATATTTTTCTAGTGAAGGAGTCTCAAAAAAACTTCCTATCCAAGCTGAAATAAATCCCAAAACACAAAGATTGGATAATACTATACAGCCATTACTATTATGTAAAATGGTGAATGTCAATAAGTATCAAATATTGTTACTATTGATATTCACTGACTGAAATAACTGTATTATACCATAAAATCGAAATTTTTAAGACATGAATTATCGAATCGAATCAATCAATGAAAACAAAAACAGTGACAAACATTCAAAATTTGAGTTTAGTGTAAAATTTTGAAAATTCACTCAAAAGCGAAGCCAGTTGAGCTTTAAAAACGCAATCAATATCTACCTCAGAAATGACATTCATTTGAAATTCTTTAAAGCATTTAATAGAGTGAATTTTCAAAGTTTTACACTAAACTAAAATTTTGAGTCTTACTTTTTTTTTATTGATTGATTCGAGAATTCTTGTCTTGTGTTTTTGTAGGTAATAATATAAATTTTTCGAAAATTTTATTAAAAACGATATAAACTGAATTCTCTAATACATTCAAATTTACTTTTGTATATATAGGTACATATATATATATATATATATATACTGTAATTGTAAATAGTATTTAGAATAAAAAGGTTTACAAATTACGCAAATTAAAAATCTATAATTATTAAAGTATATGAGTAGCAGTTACATGATTTGGTTCTATCAAACTGTAATTGTTTTTTAGAACTTTCCAATCCCAACTCCCAATATTCTAATTGATAGCTGTAGATACAAGGAGAAGAGTCTAGGTCCCATTGTACTTTATAATCAAATTTCGCTGGTAATAAAATTTCTAATTTGGGCAATTTCTCTAAAAGTTTTAAACAAATTAGCCATTTAACAATCTATTACACATTTGAAAATTCTTTACTTGCAGAAAATCCAATTCAATATCATTTTTAAATACTTTAATTTTTACCAGTTCCACAATTACAAGAGCACTCTATCCAATCCGTCCAATCGCTCTTAAAAATGATGTCAGTGACAGCCACTGCTCGAACTCGGAATCCTATCACAGATAGGATTTCACCGTGTTTTGATACGTGCTCTATAATATCAAGAATATGTTCTTGCAATGGTAACACTAAGTCTTAAAGATTAAACGGTTTTTTTCAATAGTGATCGACACAATTAAGGAACTTCAATAACAGCAGTACTTCTTGTACAATATACTACAGTACCTACTACAGTACCTACTACAGTATACTACAGTATACTACAGTACCTACTACAATATACTACAGTACCTACTACAGTATACTACAGTACCTACTACAATATACTACAGTACCTACTACAGTATACTACAGTACCTACTACAGTATACTACAGTACCTACTACAGTATACTACAGT
>JAYMFX010292655.1:1203-17024 GCA_036784945.1 Monocelis spectator
GAGAGATATTCTCTCTCTCTTAACATTCGAGAGATATTCTCTCTCTCTTAACATTCGAGAGATATTCTCTCTCTCTTAACATTCGAGAGATATTCTCTCTCTCTTTACATTCGAGAGATATTCTCTCTCTCTTAACATTCGAGAGATATTCTCTCTCTCTTTACATTCGAGAGATATTCTCTTTCTCTACATTCGAGAGATATTCTCTTTTATATAAAAATCAGTTATTTCAAATAGAATTTCATTATGACAGAGATTTCAGCCAGGGTGAAACCTATGGAGTGTGATCTCTCTACCTGTAAATGGAGCTCTGTGATTGTGGCGTACAGTTATTGGAATTAGTCATTTTGTATTTTCGCTTCGTATAGTGATTTTATAACACCGGATTAAAAAAAATTTATTAAAATACAACCAAACAACGACAAACAATCCAAAAGAATTTAGTCATACCGGAGAATGTCTTGGATCAGGCTAGATAATAAAGGAATTTATACTTTACAAAGAAATAAAACAAATACTAAAACAAAATTAATTAAAGCCTGCCTTAATAATAGACGCATTAATCTAGATGTGATGAATCTATCATTTCTGACCGAACTGCAGCAATTTAAACACTGAGCTAAGCGACCATTTTGGTCATTCAAGTGTCAAAGTCTTATTGTGTTGATCTTTACAATAACAATTCAATCAATCGATATAAATCAATTCAATTCAATTCTCACTTCAGCTAAAGCTTTTTTGATCCTTTCATTTCGGTCCATTGGGCTTTCATCATCAGGTTGCTAAAAAACAATGGTATTTATTCAAACACAACGAAATTCCAAAGAAATTCATCATCAAACAGAACGAAATTCCAAAGAAATCCATCATCAAACAGAACGAAATTCCAAAGAAATTCATTATCAAAAACAACGAAATTCCAAAGAAATTCATTATCTAAAGCAACGAAATTCATCATCAAACACAACGAAATTTCAAAGAAATCCATTATCAAAAACACAACGAAATTCCAAAGAAATTCATTATCAAAAACACAACGAAATTCCAAAGAAATCCATCATCAAAAACACAACGAAATTCCAAAGAAATTCATCATTAAAAACACAACGAAATTCCAAAGAAATCCATCATCAAAAACACAACGAAATTCCAAAGAAATCCATCATCAAAAACAACGAAATTCCAAAGAAATTCATCATCAAAAACACAACGAAATTCCAAAGAAATTCATCATCAAAAACACAACGAAATTCCAAAGAAATTCATCATCAAAAACAACGAAATTCCAAAGAAATTCATTATCAAAAGCAACGAAATTCATCATTAAAAACACAACGAAATCCCAAAGAAATTCATCATCAAAAACAACGAAATTCCAAAGAAATTCATCATTAAAAACACAACGAAATCCCAAAGAAATTCATCATCAAAAACAACGAAATTCCAAAGTAATCCATTATCAAAAACACAACGAAATTCTAAAAGAAATTCATCATCAAACACAACGAAATTCCAACGAAATCCAACAAATGGATCCAACAGTTTCATCTATCTCAAACATGTCACTCACCTCATCAGTAGGAGTAGTTTTGGTATCCTCATTCAATTCCGGTTGACCATTTAGCTGATTGTTTAAACTAGGATTGGCACACTAAATGCGAATGCAATCAAAGATGAAGAAGACAGTATATAATATGGATTAGATAGATTATGAAAATGAATTGATAACGCTAACGATTACATACTTCGGTACTCGTGGATGATTTAATGGTGAATGTTTCCTCCGTAACTTCACTGCTACCACTGATATCTGCAATAAAATCCACAAACTCAATCAACTCAGTTCAGTAATCACATACTAAAATGGAATGACGTATCCGTCCAATTTGATAATCGCACAAAAAGTTCAATTTTGCAAACCTAAATCGGGCGCATCGGAAGACTTTTGGGAAGATAGTAATGGTAAGGCTCGTTGATTTTGATGATCTGACCTTCTCTACAATACAGAAATTATCATAATTGAAGCATTGTGTAACATTGGGAAATCGAGAGTGAAATCACCCCATTCGATAATTACCATCCATACTTTTGATAAGCGCCTGTCTCTCGCCCTAAGACTGCGCGATTTCAGGGAAGGTGTAGACTCAGTGGTGATCACCAAGTCACTCAGTGCTTTGATAGCGGCATCCTCTCTCTTAGCGATCACCAGAGTGTGACAGCCACCGCACGAGACTTGGCTAACAAACAGAGAGAGAAACCGCTTCACAACTGTGAACACGAATTTATTCTCCTGATCATCGTAGTCGCAGAGTTTTCCATGCCGACCATCACCTATGAAATATGAAGTCAAGTGAACTCTTATTAAAATATCCAATGTGTACAAAACAGCAAAAGCGCATAGTCTGTCTATCATACTGTTCTACAGTGTCAGATAAATTATTTGATTTTTGCAGAGATTCACATCATCCTTTCTAAGGGAGATTGGATTCCACATCTTTCTCTCTCTAAGAGAGATTGGATTCCACATCTTTCTCTCTCTAAGAGAGATTGGATTCCACATTTTTCTCTCTCTAAGAGAGATTGGATTCCACATTTTTCTCTCTCTAAGAGAGATTGGATTCCACATCTTTCTCTCTCTAAGAGAGATTGGATTCCACTTCTGAGAGATTGGATTCCAAATCTCTCTCTCTCTCTCTCTAAGAGAGATTGGATTGCAAATCTCTCTCTCTCTCTCTCTAAGAGAGATTGGATTCCAGCACTTGCCAAGGCAGAGTATCGAGCGATTATGGAAGATAATTTAAGGAGGAATTGGGCTATTGTCATCGTATTTCAAATGACTGTCCATGTTCCTGCAAGTGTTCCTTGCGGTACACCGACATGCATTTGCAGCTACTATTCATTAATACGGGTAGGTACCCACCACAGACAAGCAATTCTCCAGTTTGTGTCAATGCGGCCGAGTGACTCTCCCCCGCGCACACAGAAACAAAATGCTGCTCCGGACTGATTGCTATCTTCTGAGGCGAATGAGTATCGGTTAGGGACTCGCCCAATCCCAATTGGCCCACACTTCCCTGACCCCAGCAGTACAACTGGCCAGACTTGGACACGGCTAGTGTGTGATTATTACCGCAGGCAATCCAACGAATACCGCCGTCAATACCGTGAACTTCCTAGAATAATACCAAGACGAATTGTTTCAGATTAAAATTGACTCAACAACAATTGCAGAACTGTGGATGATTCTACGATTCATTCACCTGCGGAGTTGACACAATTTCTGACTCAGTGACAGTTTCACCAAGTCCCAATTTACCACCATCAGCTTCGCCCCAAATAAATAGTCGGCCATCCTCTAGAATTACCGCCGCGTGATAATGACCGCACGCAATCATGGATACGGGTCCGGGTAGTTTGGTGACTAGTCGAGGCTCGCCAATACTATCGATTTCTGTGGAGTGCGCCAATTGGCCATCAGAATTACAGCCCCACATATACAGCTCGCCAGAAGCTGAATGAAAAGTTTTACAATTCAAGCATGTAGTAGGCTATCTAACCCACTTCAAATACGAGGAAACAACCAAACAAAGGTTTCTATATGTATACAGTCTAATAACAACTAAGGGGAATGTCGAATATTGGCAAACGGATTACGCAATAGGTAAGCTATTGGGGATAGCAGAATACAAATCGAAATTGATTAAATACTAAATCATATTATTTAATAATATAAACAAATTAAACAGAGAAAAAGGGAGTAGGAAAGAGAGAAGAGAGGAAGCGAGAGAGAAAAAGGGGACGGAGGTAGAGAAGGAAGGGGAGAAAAGGAGGTAATGGAGGAAGGAGAGAAAAGGAGGGAAGGGAAGGAAGGAGAGAAAGGAGGGAAGGGAGGAAGGGGAGAAAGGGAGGAAGGAGAGAAAGGAGGGAAGGGAGGAAGGGGGGAAGGGAAGGAAGGGAGGAAGGGGAGGAAGGGAGGAAGGGACGGAAGGGAGGAAGGGGAGAAAGGGAGGAAGGAGAGAAAGGAGGAAAGGGAGGAAGGGGGGAAGGGAGGAAGGGGAGAAAGGGAGGAAGGAGAGAGAAAAGGAGGTAAGGGAGAAAAGGAGGAAGGAGAGAAAAGGGAGGTAAGGGAGAAAGGGGAGAAAAGGAGGAAGGAGGAAAGGGAGGAAGGGAAGGAAGGGAGGAAGGGGAGAAAGGGAGGAAGGAGAGAAAGGAGGAAAGGGAGAAAAGGAGGAAGGAGAGAAAGGAGGTAAGGGAGGAAGGGAAGGAAAGAGAGAAAAGGAGGTAAGGGAAGGAATGGAGGAAGGAGAGAAATGATAAAGTGAGGGTATTTATATGGTCAAAGTATCCATGCTATGATTGTATTGAGAGGTTGATATTAGTCAAATCTTTTATTTAAATTTTGCATAAATAAATGCTGTTTATTATTAGTTATAATTTACAAGCTAACAACCGCAATATAACGCTAATAAATTGTCTAGAAATGAATATATTATGCTGCAAGTAATCTTAAATTGAAACGAGTGTCACATCATGTGCACAGTAGATAAGTAAGTACACATGTGTGTGTCTGTGTAAAAGATGTATCAGCAGGAATTGTAAATTGACTCACTGGTAACCAGAGCGGAGAAGTCACTGCCCGCTGCGAGTTGCTTGATTGGCAAATTGTTCCAGCTCTCAATCAAGATAGGGAGAGCAGATTTCTCTTCCGCCTCCACTCCCAACTGGCCATCACTGTTGGAGCCGAAGCTATACAGTGCATCTGTATCTAAGAGACAAAAAAAGAATAAGAATTAATTAATTAAATATTGCAAAAATGAAAATAAACCTTTTAAAAATTGCATGGCAGAGAAATCTTAAGCGTCGAAGCCTAAGTCAAAGTTCATCTCTGAAGAGTTGGAAATATTATTCTTTAAATTTTAACAACTTACAAGTTGAAATCAAAGTGTGATATCGACCGCAAGCGACATATTTCACCTTTTCATCAATTGCTTTTAAATCTAAAATGACAAAGCATTACAATGTAGAATGTATAGGAAGGATCTTCATCTTTTTAGTTATCTTCTAAGTCTAATCATATAGACTTACACTTTAAACATTTGGGCCGATTTTGGTTTTCATTGTTTCCAATACCAAGTTGACCCCATTCATTTTTTCCAAACGCAAATGCACGCCCATTTTCTAAAAACGTGCAAAAAATATATCAGTATATCACACTTTTCCTTATTTATTGTCAAATTTAATTAAGAACTTATCGGTTTAGAAAGAATATTATACTGATTTATAACGGTAATTATTAATTCTTATTCTTATTTATTTGCGTTTGTTTAAACGTATCATTTTAATTTAATTTTAAAACGGAATTTCCAAATTATTGCAGTGAATATGATTCAAAAATGTTGAATTTCAAAGTGTGAATCACAATAATAGGTATCAAGTAGAACAGAAACACCAAATACAGGGCTATTCTGATTACCTGTAACTAAAAATGAATGTTCTTCACCACAAGATAACTCAATTACTGGATCATTTTTAACCCAAAACTTTGCTGGACTACTATCAAAAAAGTGGCTAAGACCGAATGGAAATACCGCACCAAGATCTGAAATAAACAAAGATAGAACTCTACTATTAATATCAATGATGTTAATACTACATTAAAATAGAATATAAAAAGGACAGGCTAAAATAATAAAACATTCACTAAATATATTTTTCATTTTTCAATATTGTGTAAGATAATAAAAAGATTATTTAAAAACTGATAATTCAACAAAAACGTATGCCAGGACATATTAACTATAAACATAACATAGAGATTATGGGCTGCAAGAAACCAGAATCTTACCTGGACTATCTTTTCGTTGTGACATGGACATTAGAACTATCAAAAGTAAAATAAAAAAATATTTCTAAAATGAATTCCTTTTCATTCAAAGTAATGATTTTTAATCAAAATGGAAAACTTATCAAAAAACTTGAAATTGACCCAAAAAACAATTGTACTCTAGATTATTTATAACATTTAAAATTTTCATACTAAGAAAAACTATTAAATTTTTAAATAACACTGATACCAATTTTATTAATACCTATTAGTTATAATCATTAGCTTAATAAATTTACCTGACATTCTTTTAAACGTTTTTGAATAAACATACAAATTTATATTACATAATTATTCCTATAAATCAAGATAATAATTGATAATAATAGTTACTTAATTAAATAATTGATTTAATAACAACATTTAATCAGTTTCCTAAATAAAATCTTATCTTAAAATTTCAATAATTTGTAACTATAAATTAACCAATATATCTAACTGTAAAAATGTTTAAAACAATTGTTAGTAACCTATTTTTCTCTAGAAAATGATTTATCTTAAACTTTCCAAAATTATTATAAAATGCAGTTACCTTAAATGACTATTTTTTAACAAATTACTAAAAAGAAAGTAATATAATAGAAAAAATATTTTTTAAATTCAGAAACAAAGATGAAGAGAAAATTCATAAATTGGTATATCTGTATATTTAAGCATCATTTGGAGCTGTTTTAGGGATGTAGAATTTTTTTATTTAATTGCTTTACAATAGGATTGACAGCAAAATTAGTTAGTTAGCAACTATATAATCAATTAATCTAACTTTGTTATCAGTTATGTACCTATGTACAGTTTAGATATTAAGTTAAACATTGGTTAATATCATAATTTTGCTTAATCCCTTCCAGGTTGTCCATATTAAGTATAGGGTCAACTGAACCATATAACCTGACATTTGAATATTCAGTGCAATGGCACTAAGTATTCAAGTATTCTTATGAATCAGTCAACTTAGTACCAAAAATACTTAGTCAAAGACTTTTTTGGGATGTCTATAAAAATGAAAATCATATCCTTAACAAAATCCTCTCTTATCAAATAAGAGCATCAGGCCATTTCCAACTTCCTGTCATCACTTTATCTTGCCGACTTAAATAATTTATTTGTAATACAACTATTCTCATAAATGCAAACATCTAATATCTCCTTAATCTCTAATATTATGTATGCATCTTATTTTTAATAATACTTGTGTATATATACTATTTACAATTACATAACTTATGAATTCCGATTCCCATTAATTTTATATTTCAAAAATAAATACTTACTTAACTGCCAATGTGCATATTAAAACATATTCTTACAATGCAAATTAACATGACCAAAAAACTTTCTCTCTATTTGTCAATATTGTTATAAAGTTGATTATTATATGTATTATGCATAAAGATCAATTTAAAAAATATTATAGTAACTCTATTTATAAATCACCAATCTATTTATATGTATTGTTTTATAATATTCCTTTTTGCACATTTTATTTTTTTGGTAGAGAAATAGTACAGAATAGACATTTTGGTTTGGAATTCTTGAGAATAAGAATAATGGTTTTAGAATAAATTTATGTGACAATTTGACACAAATAAAGATTACAGTCATATATTAATGAAAGCAATGATCATTAATAATAATTATTATATATTTTCTTTAGAATGATGCTAAAAATATTTAAAATACCAAAAATTTGAATCAAAAAAGAAAATGGAAATCAAACCAAGGCTATTTTGTTGTCACAACATGCAGAAACATTGAATATTATAAATCTATAATGATGATCCTATAAGACTAACAAATATTGAAAAAAATTTAATGAAATTTTTAATCCTTAAAATTTATATTCTAACCTGGTACATCAGTGTCATCAAATTCAGTCATTGTATTTACATGTTTCTATAGCGATTGCTAATTTTTAAATTCTTATTTCAAATAATTACTACCGCATTATAAGAAGAATAACATATGTTGCGGCGACTTTCCAAACATTCTGATAGTTGTATGTATTTTCTGTTAGTGGATAAAATTTTTAATGCATTTTAATAGAGGCCGCAAAAAATAACTATGGACTTGTATCTCTGTTAGTGTCAAGAAAGATTTCTGTGGAGTTCCTCACGATAAGCTTATTTTATTTTATTTTTTCCGGAGCTATCTCTTGAATACGTCCAAAAGGGTTAAGAGCCGTATTCCAGAAAGACATTCAAAACTGAGTTCTTGGTTGAAATTTTCTCCATTGATTTAGCATTAAAGTGCACTCGACTAATTGGACACCCCCATGCTTCGAAGTGTCGGTCTGAAGTATGGCCTCAACTAAACAGTGACCAGTGTCCCACAATTAATGGAATTTTCTCCAGCAATATTCTAAGATTCTATGCTTTGAAAATGTGATCATTATTAATTAGGCTGATATAACTTTGAGGAATATATGTATGTAGGTATATTTACATTTCAAGTACGAATTGACTTGAAAAAGAATTAGTTCTCAAAACTGACATTATCAATATGTACCTATTACTGTTAATTGTTTCTTAATAATTCAGAGAAAACTACTTTGTTATACAAATAGAAAATATAGGTAAATACCTAAATGGCATTTTTGTCAAACATTAAATCTCTGCGTTAAGAATATATACCTACACACACATCTGAATGATTATGCGATAAGAGAATATTTCAAGTGTTTAATTAAAATCAAATATAAGTGTTGCTGTCAGAGCTGGTTTGTTTAAGGGCAATAAATTTCTGAATGAACTGCAGAATAATAATGAGCTGATATATGGTAACAGATTTGTCCTTTATTATTCCCATTTTCATCAAACAGTCAGCTGCAATGCAAACAAAGAAAATTCCCCGATTCCCCCAAATGAGAAACTCATTATATATTTTGACTGCGCATTGAAGTGCGCGGGTGCAGTTTGGCGAACAATCCCCATTACCAGAATAACTTATCGATTGCACAATCACCACCAAAGTCAGTGTCGACCCGCTCGTTTTCCCGCTGAATGTCAAGCAACACTTCATGGTAAAATTCCTATCAATTATTATTTTTACAGGCAGACAATTGCCATTTGTAGCTCTATATGGAGCATGACATTTTCTTCTCTGCTTTATGTGTAGATATGCGTGTAAAACTACATAACTACTACTAACTTGTTGGTCGCCCCTGAAATTCCACTGGCGCGCCATTTTACAAATAACCGAGACTTTATTGGGTTATTATCCTCGAAACAACATTGCTTGCATATATACCCTATAACTAGAAATGTGTTAGAGAGAGCAATTGCAGGTTCCTCCCGTATATTTTCACTATAACTTTATATAATATAAGGAGATTTTAAGCCAGTAGAAAAAGAACAAGTGATTACTACAAGCTGCCTTACTGGCAGAAATTTTCAAGAAAAAGTGAAATTCTCTTTCATAAATTGACGAATTAGGTTACAAGTTTAATAACCACTTCATATAAGCCGTTTAGTGGATATGATATTAATAATTTGTAGTAGGTAGGTATAAGGTATAGTCAATTAATTTAGAAACAAACTAACTATGTCTATAAAGAAGAAAAAATAATAATTTGATAAGAGGAATGGAAAAAATCTCAAATGAAAATTTTTTCTTGTAAATATTTGCTTTAGTCAAATATTGATAATTCATATCAAAGTGAAAATTCATATCTCTTGATAAACAGCAGAATATATTTGAACAAACAGTGATCTATCTGATGATGTATCAAGGATTTTTATTTCAATTATGAATACGCTAATATTTGGTAAGTGAAAATGCTTAATTTTCGTATAGGTATCATTGGAGGTCACTAAAGTAACTCCATTTTATTGTCGATCTTGTCTATGATGATCTAAAGTTTACATTTTACTGCTTCCTTCTAACTGGATCAATGAATTCTGTATTTAATCTTTCGCCATATTCACAGGGCGACATTTTACATTCCCTAAAACACTTCCACTCCATTTCCACATGACTATATTATTAACATATTATATATATAGGTAGAGTCATATGAGGATAATAAAAAATATCTTCAAGGTGTTAAATTGAAAATTCTACATACCTATAATTTTTAATTAAGAAATATAATGATAAGACGCTTAAAGATTTATAAAAGGCTATGCAAGAAAAATATGCCTATAGGGCGTATTAGAGCGTATTAGAAGCGACGCATTTACGTATCAAAAACGACACACAAATTTAAATGTGAAGGAAAAAGGGCTGGTAACTAAAAATAATATACATATATTCTTATCTTTATTCCAATGGTTAGATACAAAACAATGAATAGGTATAATGCTTATATGTGATTCTCATTTACATATTTAGATTTTATAGAATTATCATTCTATGACTTATCTGTCATGTTATTTGTTTTATTGCGTTAAATAATACTTTAAATTAATTTGAATTGATATGTGTTTAGCCGAAATGTGTTTAAAAGTACCTAAAAGTTTTAAGGATTTACAGAGCTCCCACAAAGTACATAGAGGCTACCTTCAACAAAATATCGATATAACAACAATTAGAAAAGTTTAATCAGATTCTGTTAAATAGAAATTTAACTATTTCAGATGCCAATAAGCATCTTGAGTTCTCGAATCACAATTGGAGTATAGGTAGTTACTCACACAAAATTTTGTTAAGATTACTTCATTCCTTTCCTTCATATGATCCATTCTATTCTTATATCTCTATAAGGAATAAAGTAAGAATGACTAAGAATGAAAATATTTGGCCTCCTAAAATAGTGTTTTTGATGAATGAATGAATTAAGTGACATCTAATTAAAAATGAGACTTGAAGTGGAAATAAGAATTGATTGATTGATAACATTAATCTGAACCCACACGAATTTGATAAGCCCTAATTAATCACTCTATAGATGATTCATTTAACAAATGAGATAAATCAAAAAAACAATTATTCATTATCTCAAATTATATAAAATAATAATCTTATACCAACAATGCTGATATCTGATAATTTATTTTGTCGATGTATTTCGGCTTATATGATTGAAATCTATATTAATAGTAAGTTTGTTTATCTAACCTAATTTATTTAGAATCGCTTAAGAGCGTTTTTTTAGCATGCTTATTATGTGTCATTTCCATGTCATTTCATTTGCCATTCAAATAAGAGACCTGATATCTATGTACATATATGAACAATGCTACATTTCCGTTTATGCCGAACTGTGATAAAAAATTTTGTTTCGACCATAGAAATGAAAATTTGAACGTCTATGGCAAAACTCCATGGGATCTGTAGTCAAACTCTATACGTCATACTACTCTCAAGTTTCATAAGAAGAAGAAGAATAGTTGGCAGGAAATGGCGGTGGGCTAAATGCTCACCTTGAAGGCTTTTTCACCTCTGTGCTTAAGTTCACCTTCTGCAGCTTTTTCTCTTCCCCATGTATTCATTCTAACCATGTGCCCGAACCAGCTTAATCTGGAGCTTAGTCCAAGTAGCTCCAAGCATTCCAACAAGCCACTTTAATGTTCTTACAGCTAACTTCTTTAACCGGAAACACAGTATGATTTGCAGTATAGCCCTTGCTCATTTCCGTGTTGTTCATACGGGGTACGCCTTAACTCTGTCCAGACATGATTTTACGACCGCATGCCTTTGGTGACATCAACCCTCCTTCAGTTACTGTCACCCCGTACAGATTGCTGATAATATCTGCAAGAATGCTAATAGGGTGGCTTCTAACCTTTGGTATATCATTGGGTATAATGTAGCTTCGCAGGGGACTCTTGTGATATTTGACCGCGCGGAGAAGGGAGCTAAATCACTATCGATAAGGTGAATGCTAAAAATGCGTGTCCCAAGCCAAAATTCAAAAAGGCGCAGAGTCCAGAATTACCCGGGGACTATAACGCCTCTTAACATTTGCGTATCCCATGTAGCCTACAGTATGTAGAGGTATATTGATTAGAAATTTTAATTTCACCTTCGACAATTCAGTCATGCGTAGCTATTTTTAGCAGCGAGTCGTTCAAACATGTGAGCCAATCAAATATCAGTTAGACTATGATTATAGTGTCAATAGATATCGAAGTATGAAAATAGAGCTTTTCCAAGATCCTAACCACTTTCTTTCTATGGAAATCTTAGCATATCGGCTTCCAAACTCCACTTTCTCTGGAAAATAAACATGTAGTGTATACATAGATTTTCTCTTGTCTTAGAGTAGACAAGAAAGTCCGATCTCTATGGTATCTCTATGGTAGATCTCTATGGATCTCTAAGTCCGATCTCTATGGTGTACTTAGTGTACCCCTTACTTTGAAATCTTGAGTTAAAAATCTATGAGTCAGTTTTCTGGAACTTTTCTCTGAACACGTCTATGATTCATAGTATTAATATTTCTAAATTAAACAAATAAATTGGAAAGTGGTAAACATTTTGTTAGTTAAAATAGCGTGATTTATTCAATATCTATCGCATAACTACCTAATTTTACCACATTATACATTTCCTGAAATTTTAGATGCTATTTTCGCAATCATATTGTTCGCCTGTGTGAATCATTTTAGCGCTGAAACAGGTGGGTGTCATTTAAAATATACCGCATATATTTTATATATTACCTATCGATTATTATCGAATTAATTATTGTTTGGAAATAAATTTCTGTCTGGCGAAAATCCTCTAATTTAAAAGATCACGCGATTATTTTTATCTATGGCTTCTTTTCAGGTTAACCATCATGACGTGAAATACACATTATGTTATTGCCTCTGTATCATAAAGAAATTCATAATTCTGTGTCATTTGTTTTAATATGTATACAGTAGCAACTGTTGCATCGGAGAATTGGATTATTCGTAAGGATTAGGGACCTCAAATCGAATCCAATGTCTATATTTCTATAGCTGCCGGGGGGGTTATGTTATTTCTATCTTTCCAATATTTATAGGTGGGCTATAATATGTATGTGGTATAAATTGTTGAATGATATAAATGATAAAACTTATTTAAATCAAAAGTTTATCCCCTTTAATATGACAGCATTACAGCGATAGCCAACATCGATACTGCTAAATATATTATGAATATGATGTTATATATGATGATAATTCGACAAAATACCTATAACTCGAGTCGCCAATATCTCGCGTTCATTCATCAATCAATCTGCCTTATTTTCTATATTATTTCCTTCATCGCAACGCGTGGATAGAGGAGATGAGATGAGATGAGATGAGACGATGTTTTAGAATCTGCGCTAATGTCCCTATCTTTTCCTACCCCTCCCGGCTCCTCGTCTATTCCCCTCCCTATCAAAATCATATCACATACCAATATATATGTAATATTTTAAGGAAGAATCGATTTCAGAGCTAGCTGCATATAGAATATCATAAGGACAATTTTCTTTATTGTAGTTGACACAGTATTGCTACAAACGTGAGTAATTAAGGATTACCTAAAATTTTAATCCAGAATTTATTGGGAGTTGGGAGTTGATGTGGCAGGAAGTTGACATAATATGGGATAATTGCAACCGACTATCCCCAGAGAATTAGTTCACATATTTCTCTTCTTTATATTATGCTGACCGCAAGCAAGCCAGACTGAACTGTACTCACTATCCATATCCCTATCCTTCCTACATCATATATCCATCCATGTCTCATCACATTCAGGACAAATTTGGAATGGAATCATTTTCTTATTTTAATTTGTTTTATTAATCTAATTTTAGTATAGCATTTCATTCATTCATGATAACTATATTACACTATTAGAGTTGTTTTACAGCTGCCATTCTTAACTGTTACACAGACAGACTATTTGAGCGTTTGAATCTTTGAACCTCTTTCTTGACCACTTTACTAACGAGGGCTTTGCTTCACACCCTTGTATACATTTAGATTGTGTATGAAAGTTTGACTCTCTTTGACCCTCTAACTCTATAACTATTTATTATCTAGATGTTAATAATTGTAGGCTTTCATATTTATTATCTTCCATTGCAGGTCATGATATAGAAATTAACCGTATGTTACGTCATAATATATACTGTTCTATCACCGTTTTCCTTGAGGCATGACCTTCCTTTTGAATTCTCTATTATCATATTATATTTACGTGCTGCTTTAAAGAGTTTTCGTGTATTATTTCTGTTATTTACATATCTTTCATATTATATTTAATGCATACTTGAATTATTTAACCTAAATTATCTGTAGATACATTATATCTAAATCTAAATAATAATAAATATTGAACAGCGAGTGAGAGAGATATTTTGTCAGAATATCGGAAGAAAGAAGAGAAGAAGAGAGGTATGAATGTCAGAATATGAAGAGAGAAGAGAAGAGAGGTATGGATGTCAGAATATGGAGAGAGAAGAGAAGAGAAGAAGAGAGAAGAGAGGTATGGATGTCAGAATATGGAGAGAGAAGAGAAGAGAAGAGAAGAAGAGAGAAGAGAGGTATAGATGTCAGAATATGAAGAGAGAAGAGAAGAAGAGAGAAGAGAGGTATGGATGTCAGAATATGAAGAGAGAAGAGACGAGAAGAAGAGAGAAGAGAGGTATGGATGTCAGAATATGAAGAGAAGAGAAGAGAAGAGAAGAGAAGAGAAGAAGAGAGATATGGATGTCAGAATATGAAGAGAGAAGAGAAGAGAAGAGAAGAGAAGAAGAGAGAAGAGAGGTATAGATGTCAGAATATGAAGAAAGAAGAGAAGAGAGGTATGGATGTCAGAATATGAAGAGAGAATATAAGAGAGAAGAGAATTATGAATGTTAACATATTAACAGAGAATAGAGGAGGATGCTTCTCCTTGATGTCTGTATTGTGTAGAGTCTTATATCTAAAATATGAATTTGTCCCTACATTCAGTTCCCCTTTACTATTTTCGCCTCCAGTTAATGGCAAACAGTATATGCCGGCTCAACCCTCCGTCTGTAAACCATTTATTCAATCTCGAGTGGTAGTTCAGGCTAACAGCAACAAGTACATTTCCTCCTCAAAGACTTATGAGTACACATTCAGCAGTCCCAATTATCCACAGCGCTATCCAAATGCCACAGATTGCATTAAAGTCATCGAAGGTAGGTTATCAATTATCATCATTGACTCTGTTGATGTAGTTATTCTTGATGTAGTAGCATTACACAGAAATGTGCATACAGTGTTTAATAAATTGAGTGCTATGGCACGCGAGAGAGGCCGCCCTTCCTCAATCTAATTATATTATCATTGAGAGTGCAATGTACAGAGAGAGAGAGAGAGAGAAAGAGAGGGAGAGAGAGAGAGTGGTGTTATAATATAATTGATTAATCTGCCTTTCAAGAGATAATTGCTTTGCTACGGACGAAAAGCAAGTGAATTTTATGGAAGTCAGAGCAGATGGATGATAAACAAGTGGATCGATACCTGCAGAACATTTAGTTAGAATTTAAAACGAATATTTATTTGTAATATTCGGATGATTGATCATAAAACAAGACAAGTTTAAACTATTGAGAGATTTGGAGAGAGCTCTAAATTTGTTGTTGTTCTCGTTGTTGTTCTCGTTGTTGTTGTTGTTGTTGTTCACCTTGTTGTTCACCTTGTTGTTCTCCTTGTTGTTCTCCTTGTTGCTCACCTCGTTGTTGTTCTCGTTGTTGTTCACCTTGTTGTTCTCGTTGTTGTTCTCCTTGTTGTTCTCCTTGTTGTTCTCCTTGTTGTTCTCCTTGTTGTTCTCCTTGTTGTTCTCCTTGTTGTTCACCTTGTTGTTCACCTTGTTGTTCACCTTGTTGTTCTCCTTGTTGTTCACCTTGTTGTTTACCTTGTTGTTCTCGTTGTTGTTCACCTTGTTGTTCACCTTGTTGTTCTCGTTGTTGTTCACCTTGTTGTTCACCTTGTTGTTCTCGTTGTTGTTCTCGTTGTTGTTCTCGTTGTTGTTCTCGTTGTTGTTCTCGTTGTTGTTC
>JAYMFX010292766.1:0-17008 GCA_036784945.1 Monocelis spectator
TTAGAGGAATCATTAATAAGAGTGACCTTCAATTAGAGGAATCATTAATAAGAGTGACCTTCAATTAGAGGAGTCATCAATAAGAGTGACCTTCAATTAGAGGAGTCATTAATAAGAGTGACCTTCAAAATATTGATTAAATATAATGAACATTATACATTTAATGATGATGGTTCATATAAATATCTTGAAGTCTGAATTCAACGGACGGATTTATAATAAATCCTAAAGATATAATGATATATTTCTGATACTATCAGAACGCAGATCCATTAAATTAAGTATTTCAATCTTACAATACAAAGAAGAATAAAAGCTTAAGAAAAAGAATGTAGCAAACGGTGATCTGAAAGAATAAATGTACAATCTATATATTCAGTTTTGAAATTTTTTTCATAACAAAAAGCAAGATGCCAAGATGATTGTCAACAGAACGACTCTGTGTGAAATATTTATAGCAAACATGAGGATGTGATGTGAATATTGATCACTTAATTAAATAACTAATATCCTTCAGGTGGAAGCTGGAGAAATAAGAAAAGCTGAAAGATACTAATCGATTATTCAGAAAACATAACTAAATAAAACCAATAAATGTTTGTTCAGATAAAGATAAGGTTTCAAATGAAACTGATATTCAGTTGATGAAAACCAACTGTTAGCTTGTTAGATTTGTAAACAACTTTCATCAAGAACTGTTTGTAGAGAGAAAGTTTATTAATGTTTATTGAAAAGCATAATTAATTAATTAGCATTATATTATTCGTGAACTCGTGATTTTGTATAATGCGGAACATGTAGGTAAAATACTTTAATCGAATACGCCAGTTTAGCTATGACGTCACTGTTATTTACAATCATTCGTTGCTATAGTTACACTCTAAATATATGTGTAGAATTGCCTTTTAAAACGACTCAATATGTTTTATATTTAGCAATAAATGAAAATAATTTAAGTCTCAGCTGGTTTCGACACAATAATTGAAGAAGTGTTTCTGAGTGAGTCTCTCATAGTCTCATGAAAAAATCAATACTTATGAATTCATTGGTTTTAAATGCAAAAGAATTCAATAATACATTTACCGTGAAAATGTCAGATATAACTGATAATAAATATCAGCTCATTTCTCATCGATCTGAAAACGATATGCACATAAAAAGAACAAAATGAAGCGCATACTGTTGTTCAGCGAAATGAAAACATTGTTGAAAGATTAATAACTTGCTATGTATTTTAAAACGTTTAATCGCTTATGCCTACCTTCTAGTAGTTCGATTTGCTGATGGACAAGAACCTGATCCACTTTCGTGAGGTATTCTAAGCCTGGAGGACAACCAGGAATAACTTCGGGCTTTTGCATCCACACTTGATTGGTCTGAGGCATCATGCCACTGGGGGCCGGCTGATACCCCACTTGTGGTGTTGGGCCGGGAAATCTCTGGCCCCAATTTGCAGCTGGTGGTGGCTGTTGAAAAGGGCCGAGAGCATAAGGTTGCTGTTGCCATTGGCCTGGTGGGTAATTCGCCATGTTGGGCTGCCAGCCCATGGGAGGGCAGGGCATTTGGTTGTATTGGTTAGGTATTGCTTGCATTTGATTTAGTGGTATTTGTTGTTGAGATTTGTTGCTATGTTCACCCATCATTTTAGCTGCAGAAAATGTTAACAGTATTCTACTAGGTTATTCAAAATTTTGTTCCGATACAGTAGGTAATGGAAGAGGAGTGAGGCTACAGTAATTGATTTTTGATTGAAAGAATTTTTAAATCAATTAAGAAGGTATTAAAATCGAAATTAATAACAATTTTTTTTTAAATTCATAGAAAATGATTGATTAATTAACAAACATCTAAAATGCTTTACCTTCTATATAACATTGTAATTTTTTCCAATAGACTAATTGAAAAAATGTTTGGTCTATCTAAAATGATAAAGAAAATATGTTAAAGGGTTAATATTATAATAATCAATCTATTTTTAATATTAATTTGTTTTAAGAATTCCCCCAAAACAGATTTATCTAAGTATCAAACATTATTGTTTAAGTAATTTAATAAAAAATCAAACCAAAATAAAAATGATAAGAATCTTCAAGTACCTACAAGAAAGCTTATGACATGAACCAACAATCATGGGTCCTAAAATGTCTAGAGATATCAGGTGTAGTAAAAAACATCATATAAAAAATAAACACCTCTTGTAGCAGTAAAACCCACGTTGGGTCAAATGAACATAAGAAGAGGCATCTTTCAAGGAGACTCTCTGTTACCACCACTGTTTGTAATAGCCATGATCCCACTAACAAAATCCTCAGAAAACACACAGATAGCATTACTATCAGAAAGTCAAGAGTGAAAATCAACCATCTACTCTTTCTTAATGAATTAAAGCTAAAGGCGGAAAGAATGCTAAAGAAAAATCTACTCACTAATCTAAATGGTCAAGAAGATTCATTGAGGATATCAAAGAGGAGTTTGGAATCAATACATCTGCTGTCCTTGAAATGAAAAGGGAAAAGATGGAGAACTAAAATTAATGTTTACTCAGCCTACTGATGACATAACTATTAAAGGTATGAAAGCAAGTGACAGCTATAAGTATCTTGAGATTCTGGAAAAAGATGACATCAAATATGAAGAAGTGTATATCCCTAGAAAAGAAGGTGGAAAAGGCTAATGAGTATAGAAGACTATTGGATGATGAAGAAGTGAGTCTGAACAAGCGTAGATAGACAAAAGCTCTGAAATGTTCATAAAGTTTATTTCAACAAAAATGTTTTGTTATTTTAAGGATCTTGTCAGATCAGAACATCCAAAGTTTATCACATATTTTTAGTATGATTGCCAAAATAATTATATTTCTTGTTTAAATATTCTTTGAACTGAAAGAGGCCATGAATTAATTAAAGCATATACATGCAATAAATATATCAATCTATTTTTGTAACTTGACTGACCTTCATTTTCAATATAGTTTAATATTCATGATCAAGTTATCTAAATGACAAGTTTTCTATCATTAACATCAAATTATATCAATTAGATTTTAGGATTTCTATCAAATTTGTATATATTCATTTCTCAATATGAGTTGGTATTTTTAATTTGTACTGAAATGATCATATAGTGAATAAGTTAATATTTTATTTTGTAATATGGATATTATATTAAATTTAAAAGAATCAGAACAATTTCCCATATATTCATAATAAATAATAATTATTAATGCATTTAGTTATTATAATTTTGGAGATTTTCATGATTTAAAGATTACAAGCAGCCATTGCAAAAATTGATATAAATATTTTGTTTTGATATACAATCTTAAAGATGTACGGTATGCAAAAATTTAATATTTACAATAAAAAATATTAGATGAAATAACCTATATCAAATCCGCAATATTTTTAAATAAATTTCTTTCCAAGGTTATAATACATTATAAAATATTTTAGCTCTTAAAAACAAATTAATTAAACAACTCCCTAACCTTAGAGAATATTATTGCATTTAAAGTATAATCTAAGTTTCTAACATTATAAAAGAACGTTTTCTGTCACAATTACTGAGCATCACATACGTACTTGTCTACACATTTATATTAGGTAATCAATGTAGAATTCATAAAAATTGTGATAATAGAGTTTCTTATTTATATTCTAATAAACACTTTCTTCACAAGGTGATTCTCTTTTCATCTAAGGTATATTCAATTTTCCTTTTAAATAACTTCAAAATCTTATAGTAATCAACTTATACTGTACGTAGTTTAAAGCATTAGAGTTGATTTTTTTTATATCATCGGACACAAGAAGCATTTACCTATTTGAATATAATTCATAACGTGATCAATGAATTTTACATATCAAAACAATAATATATTAAACCAATTTAAAATACCTTTCTATTAAATGATCACAGATTAAATCATACAGCCAAAATAACAATTACAATAATTTGTCATTTACAATTATGGATTTGGAATACAAAAGAAATAATTGCTAGATAATGCTTATCAAATTAATAAGCTTTATTATAGTTTAAGATGCTTCAATTTTCAAATATAATTCGTTAGTTAATGTCTTCTTGATCCCATTCTTCAGTCCATGCATCCCCTGCAATCTAATAGATCAAAATCATATTATTAGTAGGTATTTATTAGTATAAAAAATAGATACCGACGCATTATAGCAAACTTATAAAATATATAATATTCTCATGTAAAGAGAACCACTGAATAAAATTGCTCAGAAAGATTTTATTGTATAGAGGATGGATGTAACTGGATGTAACTTCAAATTGACCCTTTGTTATTTTTTCATATAAACTTACTTCACTTTCAATAAAAGCAGTTGACGACTTGGTAATGGAAGAAAATGCATTGGATTCATTGAGAGGTAAAGAGATTTGTGTCCGGGGTTTGAAAACCGGTTGCATATCGGCAAAGAGATCTTCAATGGCAGAATCAACTGGATCGAGTGGTATTGCAGTCACCTTAATACAAAACAAATCTCCTTGCATTGTTTTTATGTACATACTCACATTATGTACATACTCACATTATGTACCTATAATTATAATTTCTTAAAAATGACAGAATTAATTACCTGCATGGATTTGATGTCCACAATATGTTCAGAATTAGCAGATATGGGAGAAGACTTTTCATTAAGAGAAACTTTCATAGAATACAGATTAGAGGTAGTCTAAAAATGTCACAAAAATGTGGGCATAAATTACAATGCCCCACAATAATATCTGTCTCAAACGTGACAACCATAAGATCTCATCTCATCTCGCGTCTACTCGATACCACAAAGGATTCATAGATCCTTAGATATCACTTTCAATCTGTCTTCCGCAACACATCTAGTCTCACTCTCTCTAGGTGAGTGTCCCACAAGGAGCAATACTATCTCATCACTATTCTGCATAATACATAGTGAACCTGCAGCCTACTAAACGCTAAACACTCAATCAAAATCTTTATATTTCCCACAACAGTTGATTGTCATTTTTAGAAATATTTATTTATTTAATATGTACTGATGTATTTATGACCTCAAGATAAATAACCTACATGAAAATTGTCAAACTTTACTTCTTCTTGAATAGTGTTCACTTCGTTATCTTCCTCTGGCCACATGGAATCCCAGCCCTCATCATCGTCAATAATTTCCGCCTTATTGGGAGCGTCTTCCTTCTCGTCATGATTGGCAGAATATTGGGTGAATATTGACTGCGATTCATAATCCGCATGATTGTCTGAAGTAGTGGGAGCTATGAGCGCAACTGAATATGAAGGCGAACACAACTTAACCATGATATATAAAGTGCAATATGCGAAGTGAAAAACAGTTGAAAACATACTTGGCTTTGATGAGCAATCATCGCTAGTTGCTTTAGGTTGCGAAGAAAGAACATTCCTGAAAAATAGGAATACATTCTAATTTTACAAATTTATTAAGAGAAAATGAAGAAACAACTCAACACGAAACACGTGTTTGTTCAAAGTTATGATTAAAGATTATACAAATTAACAATTTATCTTCTTACCAAGACAGGCCCATTTTTCTGTCTTGAACAATTGAGGAATTCTGTTTGGTAGACTGAGAAGTCATTTTCCCATTGGGTGTGTCGGGAAAGAGATTCACAACAGTGGAGAGTCGCGGAGCTTGATTCGGCGGTCTTAGATAGGTCAGTTTAGGACCGTGCTCAGGGAAGAGAAGAGGCGTCGCTGGTATACCGGTGACAGTTTCCGGGCCCAGCAATGGCACCATATAGGCCATGCAATGCAAAGTCGATGCAACCAAGTTGGCATTCTCTGCCTGCAAGCCTAATCGAATCTAAATATGAAAGTAGATAATTGAATAAACTCATTCAGTGGTTAGGACTGGTAAAGTTATGAATTAAAGTTCCTATAGAGGGATAGAACCGTAGTATACCTTTGGTAGTATGCTAGCTCTGAGCAATTCCTTATCGAATAAGTGAAAGTAGTGTGGGAATGAAGTCAGCAGCGCAGATCTCACAAAATATTCACGAATAAGAAATATTTTCTCTAACAATGGTATGACATATCTCTGAAACAAACCCGCTTGCAGTAGACATTCTCTGGAGTTAGGGCGACTTAATTCTAAAATATATAAATGCCATATAAACAAACAGAAATCAGTCAGAACTGTTACTGAAACCACCAAGCTATTATCCAGCTAATTATCCAATTAAAATTAAAACAACATATAAACAATATTATACTACTCATAAACTTAAAAAAGTAGTGTTTTTTCCAAATAATGAAATTCGCTTAATAAAAATAATGCTTGAAGTCCGAATTTCAAATAACAGAAGTTATAGAATAGACAATCATAAAAAATCACTCAAATTGTTTTACCAGAGTATGGAGTCAAAACGAGTTGAAGGGCTGGTCGCGCCAAGGGGTCCACTAAAATGATTCGCGCAAGCAGCTTGTGCACCAATCTTCTCGCTATCAAAGCTTCAGGCAAAGATAATAGAAGGTTAGGCAGTTTTCTAAAAGGAACGAAACAAATTGAATTGAATTGAATTTCAGATGAGAGCTTCATAGAAAAAATTCTTTCAATAAACATGAATTACTAATAGACTATCAGATAGCACATCAGATATATTCTAGCTTAGAAAGAAAGAATGAGAGTATTTAAACAACTAAATAACAACATTTTTTAATAAGGTAATACAATTTCCATACAATATTTCACTCAAGGGAGTAACTATGCATTTCAAATTCAAATTATAACCCTTAAAAATAGAAGCACCTGAAAAACTCTTGCTTTTCTGACAAAGATTTTACAGAATAACTTTTCAAGAAGATTGTAATTTCCACGTAAGGATTTCTAAAAATAAATAACATAAATTCAATCGATGATATTTGATATGAACTCTCTACAAATGTCTTGTTATCATAATAACAAATTATTTCAGTGGAAATTCTTGACTAGAAATACATAAATACGATAACTGACTTGAATATTTTTTGAGCGGAAATCTCTTCAAGAGTAAAACGATGTTTAGTGTCAGGAATTAAGCATTTAGACTCTAGTGTCTCTATAAAAGAGACTCCCACATCATCTAAAGTAGCATGCAATAAAGAGTGAATATAAAGATATGCAGAATAAAATATATAAAAAGGGTACAGTAAGTACCGACCTTCAGGACAGTATTCTTTTAAAATCGAAATGAACATCAGGCCCACACAGTAAATATCATAAGCGTCCAAGCGATCGGGTGAGAAAAATATCGCCTAAATTACAAGCTCATATATTAGGGTCATAAAATCAATGTCATAATAATATCACACCACAAGAGATTTCTCACATTGCAATCCTCTTTATTGTCTCGAATAGATTCCAATACAATTAATAAATCTTGACTCATTTTGTTTAATGGTTGAGCTAATTCAAAACAAGATAATTTCCAACTACCATCCCCAGACACAAAAATTGAATTGATGCACACATTATTGTGTGATAAACCAACCTGCCAATAACAAACAGAAGATTTCTTACAAATGTAAATTGCTATAAATATATTTAAGTGAATATTAAATGAACATTACGAGAACATTTCAAACTCACAATATTATGAATAAATAATAAGCTCTCTAGCACTCCACACATTCCCAAATATATCTCTTCGCAAGTTAGTTTTGAAAGACACAGAGATAAGGGTCTTGCATATTCAGTTGTGACACAATATTTTCCAGATTTGTATTTAGATTTTTCAAAGCCTAAAATATTTGGATGTCGCAGTCTGAAGGGTATCTAAAATGCAATGAGTAAACTTGTATGTGAAATTGTATATGGTTAGACATCAAGTTATGAGATTAACCAATCAAAATGTCTGATTTACCATCAACTTATATAAGTTGACATCAAGTTATGCAAACAACCAATCAGATTTAAGTATTCCATCTATAACTTGATGGACCCATTTGTTACTAAGTGTTAACATTTTTAATTTGTAGTGGGGTATATAATTGTGTATAACCCTAACTTTAATAATAAAGAAAAACATATTTTATCAATGGGTTATTTATATTTATATATTAATAATAGGTACTTATTATAAACTATAAACTTTAGAACTGTCTATTGCATATCCTATATATGTATAGAAAAATAATATAATTTTTAATTATTTCAACATAAAACTATTATTTTTACCAATTTTTATTCTTTTAAAATCATAATTGTCTGATTGTAAGTAGTTGATGTGAATTACCATTACACTGCAAATAAAAACATCAAGTTACAGCAAATAAATTGCTGTAACTTGACTGACCCACTTGTCAACATGGTTAGACGTCAAGTTATGAGATTAACCAATCAGAATGTTCAATTTACCATCAACTTATATAAGTTGATGTCAATTTCTTCAAACAACCAATCAAATTTGAGTATTTCTGTCTATAACTTGATGGACCCATTTGTCAATATGGGTTGATGTTTTTAATTTGTAGTGTAGATAGCTAGTGGCTTACATTATAAAATCTGAAGTGCCACAAATTATGATAACTGTCTATACAAATATTATTATCAATAAGAGTAACATTATGTAAAGGTAATTATTAAGATTTTACTAAATTGAAAACTGTAAGTTAGGTGTACAGTGCATGTGCGCATTATACTGGAGTTACAGTATTTATAGTTTTTAGAAGTATTAAGTTTATTTACTATTTATCATTTGTTTGTACCTTTGCATTTTCTATCAACATTTCATAGCCAAATGACTTATTGAATATATTCTTCAATTGAATGACATCAATCTTTTTGTAAATAAATCTTGCATATTTGGCAAATTCAGGTAGATTAGGTGCACTTTTGTATTCAAGAACTTGTTCTCCTTTTGATTCGGAATTGGATGTTATAATTATAGCATACATGTTATAACTTGATGCTTTTATTAATTCAACTTCATTTTCTATATTTGGAGGTTCATCTGAGCTGTCATTTAACGTATTTGACGAAGAATTACCCATTATTTGTACGATTTATCGAAACCTAAGAATGTACAAATCATTGACTAATTTAGCGGGTTAACATACGTGAAATAATTGAATTATGTAAACACTTATAATTGTGTAAGCTTAGAGTATAATAGTTAACTTAGAGAAATCACATTACATTATATTTTCAATTTTCTCGCATAATAAATGAACAATATATTGGATTTGAATATTTTTTTGTATTAGTATCGTGACTTAATGAAGTTTGTAACGATTTAACTATTTTTACATTTCATAATAATTTTGTATTATTATATGTGTATTTAAAGTATAATTTAAGTATATCTAGGTTTTCTGTAATTTTTATCGACTGAATCTTTATTAAGAAAGCCTCAAATTTTATTGTTCATAATTCCTACTAGATTACTATTCCTACGTCTACAGGTATTCGTCGAGGACTATTATACACGAATAGTAACGAATACCTTCATGAGTATATCTAAAATAATAATCTAATGAATTGCATTTATAAAACATTAAGTTTGAATCTTAAGTTATAGCTTTACGGCCGTATTCCAGAACAACACTCGAAGCTGACATTGCCCTCATACTCTACTATGATAAATCTTTTCTGATCCGTATGATATATGTAATTAAAGCATATTCTCTTCTACACCATATACGGATACCGTAACAGCTGCCGCTTCTGATCTAAAACGCTGTCTATACCTATGGTAAACAAATTGTCAGATACGCTGACGACATTTACACTTAGGTACTTGCACTTACCCTCCTAAAACATGAATATCTTAATATAATATACATGTAATTTTACAAAACCTAAGATTCAAAGATGTCTATATTACGACCTCCCCATGCAAATATATATTAAATTTAATATGTATATATCTTTGGCAATTTCTCAAGGATATTAAATTCTCTTTCACGGACAAAACATCACATAAATAACCAACTAAAACAATTCGTCTCGGCCATCTATACCATGAAATCTTATGTGGCGTACCAATCCAATGCAAATTCATTGAGACTTCCTTGTTCTTTTGTCAAGAGGATGAATATATGCATCCTCTATAGGTATACCTATAAATTTTTTGATTTAAATTTAAAGCGTTTAAGTATTAAATTAAGTAGGTATATAGGTTTCATCCTGTTCGCAAACCTTTTATCGTTTTAACCTTTTACCTTTTAACTGGGACGATCACGTTCATAAGATGACTAAAAAAGCAGTTAGAAGAATTCATTTCATCCGTGCTATGATTAGAGCAAGATTTTCCAAAGCATATATCATCGAATTCTACTGCGCAAGCATAAGAAGCCCCTAATTAGAGTATGGCGCCCCGTCTGGAATTTCGCAATCACGATCGATCAAGGCAAATGTATCGGGAGCATTCAAAGGCGTGTTTTAAAAATGATCTACGACATTCTACCATACGAACACAATTATGACTATAACGAACTGCTCCACAAATGCAAGCTGCGGTCGTTTAAGGAACGTCGACTAGAAATATGCAAAACAACCTTCGCCAAAGTCAACAAGGACCCGAACCATCCGCTTCGAGAGGTAATGAATCAGAGATCGCAACATAGGGTGCTGAGAAATAATGCAACGTTTATCCTACCGCAGTGCCGTACTGAAAAATTTCTGCATTCTTTTATTCCATCAGCTATTTTACAGTTTAAATGATTTTATTTTACTTTTAAACATTTCCCATACTTTTATATTCCTATCTGATATTTTATTTTACTCTTTTTAATTCGTATTGTTTTTAATCCTACGTCAGACCTCGTGTCTTTTTTACTAATAAAACTTTTTTGATTTGATTTTAACATTATCGCTTTCTGAATAATGTACAGTTTTTTTTATATAATTCAGAATTTCATACAAAAGTATCGTATCTCTAAGATAAAGTATAGATCAACCACACATTAGCAGATCAATATAACAAATCTCATAGGTTTAATTGAGAAGACCATTTTAACCTTTTAACCCATTTCGATCAACCTAAATACTTTTAGCAGCAATTGTCGAAGTACCTACGAGATTATTAAAAACCCAGTATTTATAGTTATTAAAGCATTTTATTTTGATTTCGGAATGCAAACAAAACGTCAGTTTAGGCTACAAAAAACCCAGCTGAATGAATATTATAGTGGTTGCAATGAACAAACACATACTAAAGAAAAATTGTTAGGAAGATACATATTTAGGTAATTATTGAGAATTAATGGAACAAGGGTTAATCATTCATTGGTCCACATATGCTCCTATACATATTAGAGCTGAAATCTGTTTAAAACAGTTGAATAAATTGATTTAGTCATTAAAAAATTCGATACGCGTATGATTTAGGACTCGCCGTAGTTTTTAATTGTAAAGATGAGCAGATAAATAAAAACGAAATTGTGTATCATTTAGACAGCAGTTCGTGTTAATGTTGCGTCCAGTTGTCTTAACCAGGGCAAGGCCAGCAAAATCTTCCGTCTGTAATTGGGGTCTTCTTTTCGCTTTGACGAATCTAAATATATGGGGTTGTATTCGAAATAAATCGTGGTTAGCTTTTTCAAACATTCCAAATGACGAATCTCTTCCCAGTTGTCCACTTTATTGTGATTAAACCAAAGTTCGTCCAAATTTTCGGCCACATCTTCAATGCCTAAAAACCAAAAATATCATGGATATGGGCCACTGCATTTACAATAATGTTCATTGTTCAGTAAAAAGAGAGTCGACATTACCGCTCAATAGAGTCGGTAGACGGAAATAGATACTTACTATGGACATGGAATAGCTAAGTTTGACACTATCTAATAGCATTTTCTGGCAAATGGGCTTGTTTTGCATGTCGAGCTTATACCTTTTTTGCACATATTCTATCAGCCCCAATAGAGACTAAAGTACAACCTTACTAAACAACTGAGGACAAGTAGAAGGCCAAAGAAGAATTTAAAGAACTCCTTACAGTAAATCGATACCAAGATAAAAATATCCGGGAAAGATCAAGCAAAAAGCATTTCGACAATAAAGAAAATTTTTCTCTAAGGACGGGTAGGAAAGTAGGACTTTTCTTCACAACTTTTCAATTTATTTGGATAATTTAGAAATATTAATCATAGACTAGAAAACTGACTCATAGATTTTTAGTTCAAGATTTCAAAGTAAGAGTTAAAGTAAGATTTCAAAGTTATCCATATTTATTTTCCAGAGAAAGTGAAGTTTGGAAGCGAATATGCTAAGATTTCAATGGAATTAAAGTAGTTAGGATTGGATTCATAGAAAAAACTACGTCCCTTCATTGTACTCTCTTGGCATAAACTATTTTTCTATTAACACAAAGTAATTTTATATTACAATCGGTTTTAGAACTTTTAATTATGTAACTGCTTAATCATGCAAATTTTATCGATTGAGCGCGGCTTTAGTTTTAATAATTTTAAAGTTGAAAAGATAATTTGTATTGATTAGTTCACGCGTTATCAAGTTTTTATTCAAGACATCATAAATCTGCATTTTGTCTATACCTATACAGTATTGAGAAGATGATATGAGTAGATCTGTTTAACTCAGCTGAAAAGTAGCAAGTTGACTTGTCAAAATGCTTGTCTGAAATCAATATTAAGTTTGACGGTTTCATTTAGGTTAAAAAACAGGCAATCTGTAATATCTAATTACACTCACTGCACAATGAAATCAGCAATTTATAAAGTTAGTGATGACGGTGAATTAAAAAAGGTTTGCTAATTACGAATGTTTACTTTCTACCGTATAAATCCCAAAATATTTAATTATGATTCTTAAAACGTATTAAGTAAATACATACATTAAAAATTCCATTAATTCTAAAAATTTCTTGAAAGTTACCTTCTAATTTGCTGATAAAGTTATTAGCCAGATCAAGAGTGGTTAACTTCTTTAATGTCGAGAGGCCCTCAATTTTTTCTATCCCATTGTGGCTTAGATAGAGTTGCTCTAAATTTACCAGACCTTCGAGACCCTCAATTTTGGTGATGCGATTACTTTGGAGGCTTAAAATTTTCAAATTAGACAACATATCGAGATTTTCCAATTTAGAAATCTTATTTTTTCCAGCAAACAGTTGCTCCAATAAAGGTAATTTGTCAAGATTTTCCAACTTTCTTATGCGATTAGCGCCCAATTCCAGCATGGTCAATTTGGGGAAAGTATCCACATTTTCAATCTTTGATATGCGATTGTTGACAAAATAGAGTTTTGTAAGATTGTTCAGAGTTTCAATGTTTTCAATCTTTTTAATACGATTAAAACTCAAATCCAGTGAATCTAAATTCACCAAAGCAGACAGATTTTCAATGCATGTAATCTGATTATCATAAAGGTCTAAATCCTCGAGTGTACCCGCAACACTTTCCAAATTTTCGATATGCTTGATGAGATTGTTTCTTAAGCAAAAGTAACGTAGCTAAAATATTAAATAGTAAAACAAATGATTCAACAGAATAGATGGTCATTATGTAATTATTATTATTACTTTTGTTAATGGTTCTAAATTTTCGATTTTTCCTATTCTGCTATGATTCAAATCCAGCTCTTCTGTATCAGGATCGGAGATCAAAATCTCGACAACATCATTGTTATCATCAGCTATGTCACAATCCTTCTCTTCATCAGACTGCTCATTATGTGGGACTGGGTGAGCTGGCTTGGCACGGTCACCCTCATCAGATGAGAACTCTTTATTTTGCTCCTGTGGACTGGACATGCTATTCAATTGAATTTTATAAAAGCGTATGTACTGAAATCAATAAAAATATAAAATGTAGATAATTACATTAACTAAAATGATTGTTATAAAGATAACAAAATTTAAAGAGTAAGATTTCAGTTTTATGTCTCTCAATCATTGATTGATTGATATGTACCAGAATTTATTCTAGCAATAAAGAATTGTTATGAAATTTTATTACATAACAGTTTTATTAGGGCCAAAAAGCACAAAATTTATTTCAGAAATAACAGTACATAATTCTGCAGTAAGTATCTATTTCAAATGTTGTTTAAGAAACATACATTGAATATAGGCATTACTATGCCAACATGTGTGTTACTACCCAACATCCATTGGATAAGTTATCATCTCTATACAGCAGAAGTAATATAAGGCTATGAATAAATTTGAAATTATCGGTAGAAGTGCCAGTAAACTAATACTAGAAATAGAAACACAGTTATAACCTGTGGTATATTTCTTAAGTATTGGATTTACTTAAGTATATCACTTTGCAGTAATTGTAAACAGCAGTATATATAATATCTTATAAAATTTGCTGCAAATTGATTTTATAACTAAAACTGCATGATAAATAAATAAATGTAATTTAAAAGATATTTGTATATTTTAAAAAATTGTTATATTATAGGCAATCAATAGGTAAATTTGGATAAAATAGTATATTTCAAATAATGAATAGATGAATTTGCATGAAATAATTATAATCATTTCAAACTGCTACATTGCAAATAAAAACATCAAGTTATATAAAATTTGTAACTTGATTCATAACTTATACTGAATATCCATTTGTCAATATGGGTCAATATTTTTAATTTGTAGTGTATATAAATATAATGCTGTTTATTTTATAATCTGTTGGCAACTTTGGTAATATCAGAGTTTAGCATCCTAAGTTCAAATAAATAAATAAAATTTTATTAATTAAAACATGGCTGGTGGGAGACTTCATACCCCGACATTCATTGTGGAAAATAAAATACCATGGAAAATACCAAAAACCAAGTATAAGGAACACTTAGTATTCATGTGGACATTGCAATAAACTGTGTTGGTGGTCTTTTGAGGAAGTTTTAGTAACTGTCAATGAAAAATATCCCATGTAATTTTTACATTTATATGTCTGAATTGTTTTTGAAATACACTTTATATTGCCACTACTTTATATGTTGATGAGTTGTTTTTCAAAAATGAAAAGATCCTTATAAAGAGACAGTAGCAAAAAAGAGGGTAATCAATTGGAGATTTTACTGCATAGCATATAATCTCTTATAAGTGATACTATGGCTATTTGTAATGATGTATTACAGACAGGGTATTTAAATTTTTTCATTTAACAGGACCAAAAAATGAAAGCAACAGTCTATGTAGATTTTAATTAAAAATAAATTACTTCAACAACTATTTAATACATTATGTAAGAAATATTTAAGTTACCTAATGAGAAAATATTGTTAAAAAAAGATCGATGAAAGATCTTGTTTGTAAAAGTTAATTATAAAACTGAATAGTAGACGCTGATTCAATAGTGATAGAACAAGATTCACAAAAGAACGCCTTTTTTATGTAATGACTGTTAAGTGACCAATAGACTTCCTTTAGATACTACATAATATGCTATGTATACTACTACTCTGTATGCTTTTTCGTATTCAAAGAAAGTCTATTTTCATAAAATTATACGGTCACTTAACAGTCCTATACCCCTAACCACGCGATTAAATGGAGACTAAGCCCGCGTCCGTATTTTCATTCGATTTTTCACGTGTCTCGAGTTTTAATATGGGTCTGAAACCAATCAAAACGTATGTTTTCAAAATTATTACCTGTTGAAATTGTTGTTTCTCCGAAATTTTCATTACTTGAAATAAAAAAAACATTTCATGTAAAACCAAAGATTAACCATAATATATAGATGGTAATAAGTGAAAATGTTAAGTGGAAGTTTCCTACTAATTAAAAGAATTGTCATAGCTACGATCTTTAAGGAATGTTTGCAAAATAAATTCGGGAACTTTAAACCTTATTTAAATCCTTAATTCTACTGATTTTTGAGAGAAATTCTTTAAAATACATGTTCCCCTAATAAAATGTAAACTATAGGTAATTTTTTTTCATAAATAAACAATAACCCTATCGATTGAGTTTATATAACTTCTGTTTGAGACTGTGATATCTTCAAGATAAGGGCATAGATCTTTCATTACTCATTTCTAAGGAAGACATGTCAAAATTGGATTTATAAAAATAATATTTTATTAACGGATAATATAAATGATCAATGTACATAATGATAATAAATCTTAAATTAAACTTTCTTAACATCATAACTTTTCATTTTCGATTTAATAGAAACGTTAATTTGATGCAACGCCTTAGCGTCAATCGAATTCTCCGCTAAACGGACGTATTTTCGCTTTACACGATTAGTAGTGGAGGATTCAGTGTCGTCATTGCCAGCGGTGTCCATCAGGATGCAGGAAGTGGGAGAGGATGGTCCACCCTCCGTCATGGATAAATTCTCAGATGCATCGTTCTCATTATTAACTGAGAGGAGGGACTCGCTGCGTGACAGTCCACTCGCGATATTTGAGCTGGAATCAACCGAGAAAGATGCCACAACGGACGTATCTTCGGGTAGATTGCCAGAGGCTATCAAAATAGGCAAGTTTTTATTAGGGCGGCCTCGTTTTCTATTAGTTGGTGGAGGACTAAAAATGTTTTTTTTAATAAAATTGACTGTACTATGTAGTAGTTGTTGTATTATTGACTTCGGTCAATGACGGTCTACAAATAACACGCATAGATATTTAAAATCGGACTAACTAAATATACTATGCTATACTTTGCCATGCATTTCTCTGCTAAAACATCCTTGTAAAAAATAGAGAAATGTGAATTACTTGTGTGGAGCTGTTTTGCATGGCCTGTTCGCAAGTATTCCCAATTCACTCTTCATTTTATCTGACATGAATTTAGACATTTCATCCACTAGTCGTTTGGGCATATTCAGTGGGTTCAGGCTGTGCAAGGTGACTTTCTTACTGAGGGACTGATTATTCTTATTGGCATTTTCTCCTTTAACTTCAGGAACTGAAACAATTAACAATAGTTTGCATACGATAAACAGCAAGTAAGCACGAGAGAGAGAGAGAGAGAGAGAGAGGGAGAGAGAGAGAGAGAGAGAGAGAGAGAAAGGATTGTCTACTAGAAAATACAAACACTATACACAGCAAGTAGACTC
>JAYMFX010292876.1:0-13417 GCA_036784945.1 Monocelis spectator
CTAGCTTTCCATTACGATGTCTTTTATTACTTATGTATTTACTTTCTAATAAAAACGCTTACTTACTTACTTACTTATATTGACGGAGAAATTGTTTCAATTTAAAATAACATAACTATTTCCTATTTTTTATTTCACTTTTCTAGTCATGCATAGAAAAATATTTAAAGTTACAAGCTGAAAATATGTACAAATCTCATTTATATGTCAATTATTATGGATTTTAAAGAACCTTAAGTGTGAGGTAACCATGATGCTTAATCTGATGTCCACGGAAAATATTAATATCTGCAAATCATTGCAATATTAATTTGATCCGGTTAGTTTGAAACCACAAATACACCAAATTAAACGAATTTTATATGTAAAAGGTAATAACCCTTCTTATAATTCATAATGTGTTGTACAGTATCAAATAGTCAAGACTATCACAATCAAATTCAACAGCTATGTATTGTGAGCTTGGGCAGATTAATCAACAGAAGTAGACCAAGTCTTATTAAAAATCATTAACACAATCAACAATGGTAAGTGAATCAGAGTATAACGGAAAAGTTTCCGACTAGAATTACTGTCTTTTTTACGATAAAATTCAAATGCCAAATACACCAGATAAAGATTAACAGGCAAACTTTCTAGAGCGAACAGCCACGATGTTACATTGAAGTAGGACAGGAGAGTACATAGAGGAATAATCGCTAAACTGTGGCGCAGAGACACTCGGGTGCACATGCCAGGATCCACAACGGAAGCCATCCTATAACCAGCTCTTGAATAATCACCGCGCAAATTCCAGCTAAGCGCCATGAAATGTGGAAATTGCCAGGAACAAAGAATAGCTCCCAGAATAAAGGCGCCTGAATTTTAGGAAATAATAAAAGAATTGATTAATCAATACATTATTTCAATCATTTGTGATATTTATGTACAAATATTAACTTTAATCACCTGGGTTAAGACTCCCGGACACGGCTGTCCAACCCATCATGGGTGGGATGGCACCAACAAGTGACCCCAGCCAGGTGTTGCTTATGCTCACTCTCTTAAGCGGTGTGTAGACAGCTGTATAGAGCAAGAGGTTGGTGGCACCCAGTGCTGCTGTTAAGGGATTCACTCCATAATAGAGTAAGAGAAGACCAGCCATACCTGTATTCACTCCGAATAGGGCGGCGTGTGATAAACTGGAGAAACAATAAACAATAGCGCTTAATGTAGGGTTTATGTTACACACTTTCAATTAATAAAATACTAACTTGAATATCATTAGTATAGACCCAACAGCTAATCAGAGATGACTATTCTCGTGATCTTGCTACTGATCCTTGTTGAACTTGGAGGAGGTTTCATTAATTATTAAATCTGTTAATTGATATCCTTATATTTTATACTTTGTCAAGATAAACCATACTTTCTTAATCCGACTCATTAAACGATCCCAAAATTAATGGAACTGATTAATTTTAATTAAAAACTCGTTTATCCGATAAACTTTATAAATCTCGTCCACACTTTTAACTACATAGATTAGCTAAAAGTATAAATTGAACAGTAAATAATAAACTTACGTGACGGATTCTCTCACAAGTGGTCGGTTTTTTGTGCGATTCATTTGTGAGTCATAGGGGACCTCGAGTATCTAAAACAAATTTACAGGGGTAGCATTTTGAATTAAATATTTTTGATATCTCGAAAATTAAAATAATGACGCATAGAATATACTATATAGACTGTGTTATCGATACGTAATATAACGAAGTGTACATATTTGAGATCAATAAGTTTAGCATTTATTCCACTCACTTGATTTACTGTGTTTGCTGAAGCAGAGGTTAGAGCGGTCCCCAAAAGACACGCACCCAGACTTAAAGGTTCCCAGGTACCTGGTGCCAACATGTACCCGGCTAAAGCAGTGGAAACTACAAATCCGGATAGACGTAGTTTGCTCAATTTTGCCCAAATGTCCAATTGCTGACGCCAAATTGAAACAAAAGGTTGATTAGAAGGAATTGGCAGCCACATTAATTCAGTGACAGATTTGGACACTTTGCTTGGTGAGGTTTCTGAAAAGTAACATTCCAATGCATTCAATAATTGTTTTGTAATATCGTTTAGTGTGACTTCATGATGCATAATTTGATTGACTCTCAGAATATAGGAACGGGCACGCCGTTTAATTGATGAGAGATTGATGCATATTACAAGAATGATCGCATTTAAGATATCTTTATTACCTTCAGCATCATTAATCTGATTTGAAGAATCTGTCATGTCATCATTGCTCTCTGAAGATTTAACTGATGAATTTTCTGTGGCCAAAGACTCAATTGAAAACGGTTTCTCCACATTATGCTGACGAAATACTAGAATCACGGGTTTATCTGTTTTGGCCTCAGGGCCTTTTATTCTACTAAGTCTTTTAGTGGATGCTTGAGCAGACAACTAAAATAAAGTGCAATAAATAACATAAATAATACAATACATAAAAATATCTCTGAGAAAATTAAGCATAACATTTATCTTTTTATAAGAAGAATATTGGTTATAAAACAATTACATAGTTCACTTCAATCTACAAACTTGTATTTTTGCTAATGAGATCTGAGAAGGAATCTAATTTTTAAAATACATTTGGATAGCAAAGTTTTAACGATATTTATATGACAAATCATGCTTTTGGAATTTCTAGCATATACATATCTAGTAGGCACAGGTTTTTGAAAAATAAACAACAAGTCACACTTGGTCACATGAATGTCGAGTTTTCTATAATTTTATAAGTGTCCTGGCATAGCACAGTCTCAATACGAGTCAGTCTATGTTTATTTACACTTATATCCAGACAATCTTTGATACTTTTAGAATGTCTGGATTAGGACAACTAATTGTATATTCAAGACATAAATTTAAAAATGTAATTTACTAACCTCAGATTTATTTCTCAAACAAGAATTTTGGTCCAGAAGACAAGCATGAGGCAGCCGATAATGCAGTTTGAGGAATTGATTCAATTTAATCAATGCAATCATCAAGAAAGACAGTGGCTAAAGTTTTTATACGTGGATCACTATCAATACTATCCTGGTAAACTTTAATGGTATGGACAACACCTGGCTGATTAATGAGCGCCTTAGATTGTGGTAAATATGAATGGTAAATCAGGAGAGTAATGGTAGATATGATAGTTTCTAATCTGTCAGATGAAAGACCAGAGAATAACCATACAAAGTCCTTATGTGAAGAAATTAATTCACAATTTTTAGAATCAGCAGAGAGATTACACAATCCAACAATTGCGTGTTCTTTTAATAGTGGATCAGGATCATCCAATTTGATACAATCAAAGAATAGGTCAATTACATTCAAATCACGCAAAAAATCAAAATTTATTGGATCATAAGAAAAATTAGCAAGATTTGCAGTGATTTGGTGCTTGTAATTCTGTAGGTCAGTATTTTGGAATTCACAGACCAATTCTGCAAGATACTTCTCACGATTTATACCAAAAGGCCCTGTGCGCTCGTTTAGTTTAGATTGGGTACTAAACATAAGCAACCTAAATATATATTTAAAATATTATATCAGAGATCCATATATTAAAATAATGAAATGCCACTATAATTGTTTATTAATATAGAAATAATTATGTTGTGGCCCAATTAGGAACCATAAAAAGTTCCAAACTGGTCGGCCTAATTAGGAACTTTTTTATGGTTCCTAACTATCCAACCAGTTGGGAACCAATAATTCAATAAACTAATATACATAATTAATTAAGTTTGTTAATAAAATTTATATACTTGCAAATTATATTATATTATATTATAATAATAAAAAGTTCCCAACTGGTCGGATAGTTTGGCACTTTTTACAGTTTCTAATTGGGCCACAGCCCACAACAATTATATTTTTATTTTGGAATTATTTTTATATATAATCCTTGCAGTAATGATGCAACTTTTTTGATTAGGTAGTTGGAAAAGTATGAATAAATTTGACTGATAACTAAGTACCTATTTGTAATTGTAGGTGGATACACCCATAGAAACAAGTTACATTTATTAAGGTTTTTACATAAATGCAGCAAAGCATAAATTGTTTTAAAGAAATAAAGATTTAAATTTAAAAAGGTGACTTAATATAGTAATAGAACTGTATAAAAAGCTTTATTTTACTTTGAAATTTTTTTGCCATGAATACTATAACTGCAAATAAAAATAACAAGCCATGGTCTATGGATAGTGGTAAAAATAGACACTAGACACTGATAAGTTATGCTGTTATACACAAAGATATAGTTACAAAGTTCTTAATTTGGCAGTGACTAGAGAGAGTATATATAAAAGAGACTGATAACTAGTTTTTAGTGGTACAACACTAATAGAAACATGATAAAATTTGCTAATTTTTATTTGCAATGGAAGCTTCTCCTCAATAAGGTTTAAATCTGTTTACATATCTTACTGTCACATGCTTTTCCAATGCAAGACTGTTTCACTTCATAAAAACAATGAAAGTCACAGGCCAAAATGTATAAGACCTATCTTTTACTTTTAGGATGGGCATGGGATGAGGATAGCTTGGCTAAAAAATCTATTTTAGCATTAACCTATAGTTCTAAATTGATGCATTATGAAAGGATTAAAAAAGTGATTTGATGATTTTAACATTGCTACCCAATAAGATAACTAATGAAATTAGAACTGCAATTATTACTTCAATAATTACAGTGACGACTCCCTTTCAAGATGTTTTATTTAAACCAGCTTCTATATACCTATAATTCTGATAAATTAAAACCAATTAAAAATAACTATGATGGTAACAATAAAAATATAGCTTTGTATCATAAGGCTTAAATCTATCGATTTCATCTAAGTTCATAAGTTTTTCTTTTCTTCAAGAAAATATTTTTACTTCATGCGAAATATGCTATAGATAATTATAAAAATTTGTAATATTTTAAAATGATTAGATTATTTGTTTAATTAAAATAATAATAAACAAAATAAAATTGACCTTGAAAATGGTTTGTAGTAATTTTAACCTTTAGACAGGCCGACTGGCTAAAAAAGGTCTTAATTTTTTGAGATTTTTTTAAAAGCGAGAAATAAATATAACTTCATTATTTTTAGGTTGTATAATTAATTAGGATATGTATTAATTCATTATGTTTAGTTATATTAATGCATATCAAAACTCGATCCTTTGGTTCCATTTACAGATGTCCGGGACATCTGTAACTGGAACCAAAGGATCGAGTAGCTAAAGGACCAAAAGCTACAGAGGCTTTGAATTTAGTTAATTTTGTGACTTATGATTAGACCAAACATTGGGTGAGGTCACAATCATAATTGAAAAATTGCCAACTGCATTCCATACTAATGTATTAGAATATCACTGATATTCCATAAGTACTTGTGTCATATATAATTGGTAGATTTTCCCCATTCCACACTCACACATCATACAATTTGCAAGTTTTGAATGAATCACTTTGAAATTTTGGTTTAGCATTGTTTTTTTTAATGGAAGCACCTTTAACTGATACTTATATTGACAATAACCAAGGTATTAGGCATAGTATAGTTCCTAAATATTTTTTGGAAATAATATTATAACATTCATTTATTGATTTAAATTTGTGTGAGTTTGCAAAAAACCACAATATTTACATTAGTTTGACATAATGTTCTAATCAATAACATTTTATACTTTACTTGCTAAATAAAACAAAAAATCAATAAAATTTGAGATACATATTATAAGTTTAAAATTGGGAAAATCTCCTAATATACGATGGGTGACTGTACAGTAAGATTTCAAAACTAAACAAAGTCTTAAAACTTTCCTTAGTCTTAAAACCTGACAAAAATTTAAAACAAAAATAAGTTTTAGTTTTAAAACCTGAGAGCCTACTACAATTTAAACAAATATGTCCTATACATCCTAACATCCTATATATCTGCAGTAGCTCATTTAAAAGAGGTTGGAGCATGAAATAATAATAATTTTTTTTTAAATGCTTCAGATGGAAATCTCAAGCATTAAATCATTGATCTAATACATTTGATTAATATAGTTGGATTAACATTATTTATGGATTTCATGAATAATAAAACATATTGTAAAAAAGCAAAGAATATTTTTAAAAAGTTAATTTAATTCAATTTTATTGATAACATGAATACCTATTTATCACTAAATTTTGTTTATTTTACCAGAAATATATCATCAGTTAGCATCATTTAGAGTTTAGCTTATAGGTCAACAAAATTTATCAACATTTCTAAAACCTTCCTGTGCATTCAATTCTTGCTCAAACTCAGTCTTTTAGATATGCATGTGAGGTCACAATGTATGTAGCTTAAACTGTATGTAGTCAATTTAAAACTTTTCTAGCTTTTAACTGGGTTTTAAATCTTGGAAGGGTTTTAAGGCAGTTTTAAAACCATACTGTACAGTTACCCAATATCTATTATACAAAACTTAGTCTCATTTGAGCAGTTATTAAAGGATCCTAGAAGATGCTCAAATAATTACTATGACTACTTACTTATTAAAGTTTAGTTATCTTAATAAAATCTTGTAATGTTTAAAATAAGAGGTTTTTAATACTCATATGTATAATGCTAATGTTCTAAGTTGTTCAATTTTAGATGTCATTCCTAATTCTCTTTTTGCGCATTTTTCGAGTGACTATTGGATTTTGTTCTGACATTATTTTTGAAATTGCAAATAAAGTACAAAAAAAGAAAACTGTGTCACCAATTTGTGATGAAACCTTGAAGTTTTCTGCAATAAAATTAGCACAAAAAATTCGGAGTCGACAAGTAAGTGCATATTTTTTATTTATTAATGAAATCTTTACAGATCTTCGTAAATAAGTAAATCCTAAAATTTTGGGATGTGTTTTCGGTAGGAATTTATTTTAATTTTATTCAACAATTACTTATTATGAAATTATTTTTAATAGATCTCTAGTGTGGAAGCAGTACAAAGTTGTATCAATCGTCTGAAGGAAGTAAATCCCATTATCAATGCAATTGTTCATGAACGTTTTCAACAAGCTTTACTGGAAGCAAAGTTAATAGATGAACACTTGGATAATGATCCCTTTGAAAGCTCCATTTCAGAAGATCAGAAGCCACTTCTCGGTCTTCCAATCACTGTAAAGGAAGCCTTTGCTGTCAAAGGTAAATTTAGGAGTCCGTTATCTTTGAATGGCTCCAGCTTAATGATAATAAGATAGTGGTCTGCTTGCTAATTGTTTATAATTGATATTGACTGGGAAACGAAGGTAATTTATGAGCAATGTACTCATACAGATTTCTGCTTCTTGCAGGTTGTCCCAATTGTTCTGGTTTAGTGAAACGGGCAAAGGATGTTGTGAATTTTGACGCTGAGTGCGTAGCTCGCATGCGCAGTGCTGGCGCCATTCCCCTCTGTCTGAGTAATGTCAGCGAACTGTGCATGTGGTGGGAGTCAGCAAATTGTGTTTATGGTAGAACTTGCAATCCATACGATAGTCGGCGAATAGTGGGTGGAAGTTCAGGAGGCGAGGGCGCTATCATTGGTGCGGGAGCCTGTGTGTGTGGTATAGGCTCTGATATCGGGGGCAGCATACGCATGCCATGTCATTTTAATGGGATATTTGGACACAAAGCTACATCAGGTGCAATCATACGTATAGTTATTGCTCAAATGTGCAGTAATTCTTTATTGCTAGTATGTATCTAATAATTAACATTCAGGCATGGTTCCCAATGATGGTCAATTTCCCATTGCTAATGGGAAAGCATTGGATTTCATGCTCTCTGGACCAATGTGTCGTTATGCAGAAGATTTAGAGATTCTTCTAAGAATCATGGCGGGTCCAGAGAACTCTAAGAAGATGCAACTGGGGAAAAAGGTGAGTTATGCTTTGATTCAAATCCAGATATTATTTAGAAAGCTCTTTCGTTTACTGTACTCGTAAATTTCTTAATGAAAGAATTATTAAAATCTACTAACGCGTTTCGGAACAATGACAACTTTACTATCATGATTGTATGTGATGATAATTCTATCATATCGCTGGACTTCAAATACGTATTTTATTAATAGTTTTCCCTTAAAAATTAATAATAGTCTAATAATGTCTAATTTATAATAATCAAATGTTAATTTTAGGTCGATATTCGCAATATAAGTGTGTATTATATGGAGAGTATTGGGGATGATGTCCTTACCAGCCCGGTAGAGAAAGACATTGTTAACAAGATGAACAAGGTGAATTTGACTTATGATTTTACGTTACAGAAAGACTCTCTACCTTTCTGAGACTAATTATAATCGTATGATTCTAACTGATAGATATTAATAATACTTGGTAGTCTAGTAGCAATATGTGATGACGATGTGTAAATCCTCATCAATATAATTATGTCTTTATATTCAGGCTGTGGAGTATTTATCTGGTCGTGGTTGTAAAGTTGAGAAAGTGAATATCTCCCGGTTGAGTCTGTCTCTGGCCATCTGGTCTGCTCACATGTCCACCAGTGGACAGACTAAGTTCACCACTCTGCTGGCTGATGGCGGTACTTTCTCCCTGTGGCGGGAAGTGCTGCTGTGGCTGATAAGACGCAGTACTCATACACTGCCCGCTCTGATGCTCTGTTTCTCCGAGCTGCTGACGAATATCTCTCACAATAGCAACCAGAAATTTCTCGCTTCTTCACAAAAGTTGTTGAAAGATTTTGAGGAATTATTCGAAAGAGGTGATTTATTATAATGAGATTAAGGGAAGAATGCAGCGATTATTATTAAATGACAAATGTTGTAAATTTATTTACTTATTAAGTTTGACTATTTATTATAAAGGAGGCTCTGATTATTAAACATTACTTTCATTTTAGCTATTTTTAGTATCAGTATAGTCATCTGACTCTCCAGCCAATCAGAATTATCTACAAATGTAAACTACACCACAGCAATTTATTATCGACTAGTATTCCTTAACATGGATGTATTGTCTATAACACATGGACATGTTTTAATAATCATTTGACTCATGCTATGTGCTAAAACACTTTCAGGCAAAGTATGATGATGTTTACAAAAATTATTTTAAAAGATAAATTGGATTTCTCTTCCTTTCCTTTCAGATGAAATGTCCGTGTTTCTTCTCCCTACACATCCAACATCAGCGCCATATCACAATCAACCTATCGTTCGCTTTACCAACTTCGCTTATACTGGAATATTTAATGTTTTGGGATTTCCCGTGACTGCCGTACCTATGGGTCTGGATTCGAAAGGTTTACCTTGCGGTATTCAGGTAGTGGGCAATCTCTATCAGGACTACATGACAATTAATGTTGCTAGGGAACTTGAGCGAGGGTTCGGTGGCTGGGTTGAGCCTTGAGTTTTAGTTTCGATGCAAATTTGATTATGACATCATTCCATGCTTGCATATAGATACACTCTGCTTTAATATAATTTCCATTTCTGATTTGCATTTTTTGAAATTCAATTTTGTCGTTTATTGTGATTGACAGTTATTAATAGTTTTCTTATATCAAAATCGTGAATGTGATAAATTAAATATATTCGTGCTGCTATGAGAAAGAAAGAATGGATCTACAGTCAAAAGAATTGTGCTAAGAAACACTAAAACTGTTACCTCATTTCATTTATCTTATACTTAGTGCCGCTTAATTCGTGGAATTTTTGCAAATTTTAATTTACAGTTTGGAACTAATTGGTTTTATGTTTCAAAAGGTTAATCTGAGTTATTTGAAGGTCGATAAATCTATTAGGGACAGTTTTAGAGTAGTATTCATCAATTACAAATAGGTATTTTTTGCATGTAGACCTTTGATTATCAATCATTTTTTGTGTTGTTTTATTTGTCAACATTCCTATTTTAGTATGTAGACCTATATTTGCATATTCTGATCTATGTATATGGATTATTATTAAATTCCACTTTTAAACTTTTGTTTTTTTGCTGAGGTATTGTTTTATCTTACTGTGATGATTAAAACCTTTTTTTATCGTAAATTGTTCTAAATAAATTATTTATTAACCGTTGTCAACTTAGAGAAAATTGCTCAGTCGAGTCGGGATATACCTCACCAGATCGAATTTGTGCGTGATAGATTTGAGCGATGTATATAATTTAATGAAGTTTAGAGATATTTTAGAGCTAGAAAAAAATTGGTAGGTACATGTAACGAAAATTCAGTATCAAGAATTACAAATTAAAATAATTATTTTAGAATCAGTTAATTATTTTGTAAATATTAACATGAAAATTATAAAAGCATGCAAAACTATAAGAGAAAATGAAGTCTTAAAAATTTTTCATGAATATAATATAATAAATAAAAGGCTTTATTATTTCGTAATTACATAAATAAGAAAGGACATAGAATAGTACCTACAGAGACAGAGTATGACAAACACTGACTGGCCCATATACCTACTAAAAGTTTCGGATTATAGTCATATGATTTAAATATATTATAAGTGTTAAAAGCATAATATCTGAAATTGTTTTTTTTTTATAGAACAAGAAATTAATTAATTCTTATAGAAACTTAAACTGTACCTAAAATACAACAAGCAAATTAATTTTCATTGAACAATAATTGTAAGTAAGTAAAAGTATATTTGAATTGGTTAATCAATAGAGAAAGAACATCAAAACAATTTATTACATAGAAGCATAAATATAGAAATTCCGGAGACCTTCGTCCGAAAAAGACAAATTCGAGACTACCTCTGTATTTATTTGACAAATACAATATCTTATTTACAAATATTTACAATAATAACTGACACTGGACTACTTTTATTTATGAATAAGTACTTATAAAGACTGTGTATGTGTAGGTGATATTAATTTAGAATTTAAAAAGGGTTGCAAAAGGTTAAATGAGTTTTACATGACTAGGTACTATAATGTATAAAACAATCTACTGCATTAAGAAAATCAATTTAGTCCATTCTTATTTCATTTCTACTACAATTATATTGTAGGTTTTTAAATTTAATCTGAAACTGAATTATAATTACAGTTATGCAACAACAATCGAGCAAAGCTAAGGCTCGTTTAATAAAAACTATCAATCGGATTTATCTTTTATTTTGTTATATTGCTCTGCTTAAGTAAATCGTCATGGTGAATAAAGCTTTATAATTTAAAATACCTAAATTAGACTGATGGATTTTGATGACAATAAATTTTATCTGGAGCGTATCCTTTTCTATTTTGGTATTGATTTATAAATTAGAAACAAAATAAAACTAGTAAACCATTTTTTTGTAGTAACTACAAAATAAGTGTTTATGAAATGATTTTTTTAATTCTCATATAAATAATAAAGCAGGCTTGAAACATTTATGCTCACAAAACAACCAAGCCATCTTATAGTTTAGCATTCCTTCATGATTTGATATTAAAAAATAATTTTACAATGAAATTAAATAGGATAGTGTTCAGAAAATGTTATTAAAATATTTTGTATGGTGTTTCCATCATTGGAGGTGAAAATCTCGACATCTATTTCAAATATGAATTGAATGTATTAATTGGCTAATTTCAATTATGATTTACAAAATATCTACTGTAAGTTGTGTTTAATTAACAATCCCTGTTGAAAGATATTTGGCCTGCTATAATTTTCAAAAATGGACAATGCCTATTGTATCTAAATTTATTATTAAAAGATTAAACGGTCAAATAAAACAATAAATTGTTTAACTGATTGAAATGTAAATTTCAGAAAAATGAGATATGCTAAACTTCAAGTGGTATATTTTTGTAATATAGACATGTATATATCTAACAAATTAATTCATTTCAAAATATAGTTTTATATGTTTAAAATATCATTAAGAAAAAGCAAGTATAGCTGTGTAACTTTTATGAAAAATATTATCACAATATTAATTATTACTAGCCCTGTAAAGTTGAAACTTTTCTGATAGAATTTAATAAATTTACAATCAAACCCGAATTAAAAGTAATGAAAAATCTATAAATCTTAGCGTCTTTCTTAAATCTTGATTGTAAATTCTTATAATATTTTACAAAAATATATAAATTTTTGTTTCCTCAACATAAAATTAAAATTGATAGATGATCAGCTTCCAGAAGATACTAATTCAGAATACAATTATGAAACAATACCAATTGAAGATGTTCTAGGATTTACAAGTAAGCTATTAATTTAAATAAGTTTTGATCAATCTTTATGTGTTCTTTTAAAAATGTAAAATGTTTTTTTTGTTTTTTCACATAATGTTCTTTTAAAAATAAAAATAAAGGCTTAATCACTCTTTTGATGTTACTGTATTAATAAAATTCAGCATCTTGAACTTATTTCTTTGTCATATTTTTTTAATTTTTTTAATAAATATCAAATTAATAATATTAACCATAAATATTAGAATGTGTAATTATTAAACTAAATCAACCTAACTTTTTTGTAGCTGAGGAAAATGATGATTGGGTAGCAAATGTAAAAATTCTGCAAGAGGCTGCTCAGGATGAAAAGGCTGCTGTGAGTTTATATCTGAGGTTTTTACTTAAAACTACTTTAATTTAATACACAAATTTCAAATTTATTTTCTACACACTCATTAAAAATTAGATGAAAAAGTACCATTATATTCTTGCTATTTTTGAATAACACTAAATACCTAACTCAAGAATATGGAAATTGATTGCTAATTTTCTTATTTAAAAATATTCTTTAGTCAACCTCTAATAGAATTTCATTACATAAAAAATACACTTGTCCATTGATTGACTTTCATTGAAATGACACAGTTAATATTTTTGATAAAATAATTTCACTCAGGCAAATGCACTGAAATATTATTTAAAGACATTAACAAATTTAATCAATGAAATTCGAAATCATTATTTTATTTTGTTCATTTTAGGAAGTTGTTAAATTACCACCTAAAGCCTCGTTAAAGACAAGACCACCGTCTATGGATGATTTTGTTCGATCCTTTTTGTTAAAATTGGGAATGACTCGTACTCTAGACAGTTTTCAAGTCGAGTGGTAAAAAGACTAAAAAGAAATGCTTTTATTTTTTCATGTTTTACTATCTATGAGTGCACACGAGCTATAAATGTTTTAGCACAATATTTCAAAGCTTCTTATTGATTTTCTTTCGCAGGTTTGAAAGACAACAAAAAGGTTTATTGAATCCTGAAGATATCAATGAAGTACCCGATATCTATGTCCGGAATCAAGAATTGGATGACGAGCTGAAAGTAATGCGAGCTGATAGAAATAAATATAAGGAAGCTGCTTCGTAAGTTGTTTTCATAAATGAATCACACTATACATTCTATTGTGACTATACATTCTATTGTGACTATACATTCTATTGTGACTAACATAGTTTTGGGTTAGAT